>SEYY01021837.1:0-53003 GCA_009176605.1 Armadillidium nasatum
ACCTTTTGCTAACTTCTAATCCTTCTCCTTATACTGCTAAATTCTTTCCTTCTCTGAGTTCCTCCGATCACCTTTTTATCTCTGTATCTTGTCCTGTCTCTTCAAGTCTTTCATAGGAAAGACCGTCTTCTATTGAAAGGAAACGTTTGTGGCATTTCCGTCCCGCAAGTTGGTCGGACTTGCGGTCGTACTTCTTTGATTTTCCATGGAATGATTATTGCTCCCGTGGGAAGGGTCCCTCGGAGTGTGCAAAACTCATTACCGAAGTAATTCTGTCTGGCATGGAGGCGTACATTCCATTTTCTTTCCCTTCTATTAAACCTAACAAACCTTGGTTTAACTCTACTTGTTCTTGCGCTGTCCGCCGCAGGGATGTTGCCTTCAGGGATTACCATAGTCTTCAAACTCCAGAAACTAACGCAACTTATATTTCATCCCGAAATTGTGCGAGATGAATCCTTCGTAACACTAAAAACTTTTTCTTCGAAGAAAATACAACAATCTTTCTGGCATTTTGCAAAAAAAAAAAAAAAAAAATGTCAAATGTAACTTTGCTTTTTCCTTTTTCCCTCCTAAAGTATCTTCCGATGGCACATGCTTTCTTCTAAACCTCAACTCTTCTATCAAACGTTTGCCTCTAATTCAACCTTAGACAATCCTTCCTTCAACCCCCTCCAACTCATTATGCCACAAATAAGAATTTCTTCTAAAGATGTCACTTCTGCTCTCTCTGAGCTTAAAACTAAGAAGGGGTATGGTACCGATAGTATTCCTCCGGTGGTTCTCAAAACCTGTACTTCCGAGTTTGCACTCTGCCTTGGTAAACTATTTCGTCTATGTCTCTCTACTTCAACCTTCCCTTCCTGCTGGAAACGTGCGCTCATTTAGCCTGTGCCGAAGAAGGGGGACCCCTCTCAATCCTCCAACTACCGTCTCATTTCTTTGACCTCTCTCTCCAAAGTTTTCGAATCTATTCTTAACAGGATGATTTGGAAACATCTCAATTCTCCTAATCTTATCTCTGATCGCCAGTATGGCTTTCGTAAGAAACGCTCTACTGGTGATCTTCTTTCGCTTCTCTCTGACTCTTGGTCCTCCGCTCTTCGGCATTTCGGGAAATCTTTTGCTGTCGCGCTGGACATATCAAAAGCCTTCGATAGAGTCTGGCACAAAGCTTTGATTTCTAAACTTCCCTCTTTCGGTATCTATCCTTCTCTTTGTGATCTTCTCTCTAATTTCCTTTCTGGTCGTTCTATAGCAGCTGTTGTAGAAGGTCAACGTTCTTCCATTAAATCTATTAATAGTGGTAGTGTTCCTCAGGACTCTGCCCTATAACCAACACTTTTTCTGCTTTCCATTAATGACATTCTCTCTATTACCTCATCTCCTATCCACTCCTATGCTGATGACTCCACCCTTCATTACTTCTTCCAGTTTGAAAGACGACCCACCCAACAGCAGCTGATAAACATAAGAGTAGTAATCTTGGAGCAACTAATCTCTGATCTTTCACATATTTCAAATTGGGGCAGAGAAAACATGGTTGTTTTCAATGCCTCAAAAATTGAGTTCCTCCATCTCTTCACTCGACACAATGTTCCATATAACTATGATATGTTTTCGAAATCACAAAACTCAAACCTTTATCTGTTATTAATATTCTTGGCGCATCCTTTTCTCGTGATCTTTCTGGGAAAGATCACATTACTTCTCTTTCTGAACAAGCTTCTAAGAGGTTGGGTGTTCTGAGGCGCCTTCAGAATTGCTTCACGCTACCCCAGTTCCTTGCTCTGGAATTTTCGTCCCATCAACTCTCCTGCTCTTACTAACTCTCTTCAATCTCTTTCTGCCGGTCGAATTGTTGCGTCACTCTCTCTTTACTATCACTATTTCAATGGACACTACTCTTATGCTCTCTCTCGTGGTATGCCTCCTTCATTGAGAAGAGCTCATGCGCAAGCCTTTTTCCAAACTCTCATCCTTTCTCAGTACGACTCTCCGACACCCGACTTAACCGCTATGCTCAATCTTCAATATACTCTATTGGTAAAGTTTGGAACACACTCCCTTTATCTGTTTTCCAAACTTCCTTTGACATGCATACTTTCAAACGCCGTGTATCTGGACATGTTGGCTCCTTCGATCAAGATAGGATTTTTCCAACTCCGGTGAAATTTGGGAGGTCTCTGGCCTTTGCCCACCGGAGGATATATATATATATATATATATATATATATATATATATATATATATATATATATATATATATATATATATATATATATATATCACAAGTAGGATTCCTCAGTATGGGGAAGCTGTAAGACCAGTGTATCCCATACCTAGAAAACGATAAATGAGTGTAGAAGTAAAGAGGATGATATCTGAGAAAAAAAAAAAAAAAAAAAAAAAAAAAAAAATATATATATATATATATATATATATATATATATATATATATATATATATATATATATATATATATATATATATATATATATATATATATATATATATACCTTGAGTATGTAACCATAGATGCCACACAACTTAACCCTACTATTACAACAGTTTTCCATAGATTTTCAACTGCACAACAATGATTATGACGTAATCTGAAAAGAAACGCATAAAAATTAAGAGAAAGGGAAAAGAATCATGCTCGCACTCTCTCTCTCTCTCTCTCTCTTCTCTCTATATATATATATATATATATATATATATATATATATATATATATATATATATATATATATATATATATATATATATATATATATATATATATATATATAGGAACCGACCGGGGCCGGGGCCGGGGCCGGGGTTCTGGCCGGGGTTTCCTAAAATTTGTAAAGAGGTCAAAAGCACTGAAATTTAAGGTTAAGAAAATTAGATATAAGGTTTATTTAATTGTAAGGAAGGAGTAGAATAGCCAACATTCACTTAAATTAATGATTATATGCATTTTCTCCAAAAAAAAAAAAATCAAAAAATTACAGTTTTGTATAGTTAAAGTTTAAAAAAAGTACAAAAATTTTAAAAAAAAATATTCTAATTCATAATAGTGATTCAACAGGTTTACTTAAGTAAGACCCTAAGGTAAAGTTTGAAAAAAATATAAGATATAAAATTATCAATTTAGCCTGTATTTATACATATCATTGTTATTTTATTGCCATGTATCAAACTTGTATTATTTAGCTGCATTATTTAAAAATTATTATTTTGTTTATACTTTCAGTCAATATGGCTAAAAGATCAGCTTCTGCAGTATTTGAATACTTTACAATGTTTCAGGATAGGCTCGAAATAGCTAAATGTTAACATCTGCAGTCAGAAAATTAGAAGAGAACCTCCGGGTGCTACAAGTAAAAAAATTTCAACCAAATCTTTTTGGAGTATCTAAAATCAAAACACAAAGATGAACATTCACTAGCAGAAAAGGAGCGGTCAAAAGAAACAGAAAAAAAAAAAAAAAAAAAAAAATTTTCTTATATTTTGTTTGAAATTTTTTTTTTATTATTTGACTGATTGAGCTGAAATTTTCAAAGTATGTGAATTTTTTAACGAAGTTCTGAGTTGATTTCGAGCACTTTTTTTGAGTCTATAACGGTTTGAAACTTATTTGGACCCAAAGTTGAAAAAAATGAATAACTGGATCAAACCACTGGTCCACATGAGCTGAAAATTTAGCTGAATACCTTTGCCCCAATTTCTTGCATTGGTGGTAATAGGTTTTTGATATCACGTCTAGAAAAAAGCTATATAAGCACTTGAAAAAAAATTTGCAAAAATCGTACCCTTCTGGAGGAAAAAATTATTTATAAAAAACGCTACCTACTATTTTTTTTTATTTGTGAATATTGTTTAGAAGAGGGCAGGGCAACAATATTTATTTAGTGCATATTTAAATGCTTTTTGTTTGAAGCGAGATATAGCCTCTCAAACTTTGGGAATTTTTGAAATTTGGCCAAAAATGGACCTTTTTGAAGGCTATATCTCAAAACCAACGAATGTCATCGAATAAAGTACATAGAGGAATTTGTAGCCCCACCCCTCCTCTATACACACCAAAAATAGGAAATGTCATAGTTGTATTTTTTTTTTTTTAAATTTTGTCTGAAAAGGTGGATTTTTTTAGTTCAAAAATTTTTTTTTTTTCTATAGTTGGTCAGTTTTTTGGCATTATAACATTTTTTCCATAACTCTGGGAACAAAAGTCTATTAGAGACTTTTGTATCCCATTTAATTTTAAATAAATAATCCAATTTTCAGCTCATTCTAAAAAGTGGTTTGGCACTACCATTCAATTAAAAAAGGGTAAAATTTAAAAAAAAAAAAAAAAAAAAAAAACTTTTAACCGTAATAGACTCGGAAAAACGCTAGAAATGGACTTTTCTTACCGGTAAAAAATCTATATAACAAAGTTTCAGCAGAATCGGCTGAAAATTTAAAAAAAAAAAAAAAAATTAAGTATAATTTGCCATTTTAACCCCGGCCGGCAACCCCGGTTTTCCCTGATTTTTGGCCGGGGCCGGGGTCAGTAAAAATGGCCGGGGTTGGCCGGGGCCGGGGCCCCGGTCGGTTCCTATATATATATATATATATATATTATTTTTTTCTGGCCGTTCTATAGCAGCTGTTCTTGACGGCCACCGATCTTCCTTTAAATCTATAAATAGTGGTGCTCCTCAAGGATCTGTCCTATCTCTATCTCTCTTTTTACTTTTCATTAACGATCTTCTCTCCATTACTTCTTCACCTATCCATTCCTATGCTGATGACTCCACTCTTTATTACTACTTTCACTTTGAAAGACATGGTTAATTGTGGCAAGAAAGGTGGCCTTGGAGGAACTGACCTCTGATCTTTCTCGAATTACAAATTAGGGCAGAAAAAACATGGTCGTTTTCAATGCCTCAAAAAATCAATTCCTTCATCTTTCTACTCGACACAACTTTCCACACAACTATGACTTCTTCGAAAACACTTGACTCAAACCTTCATCTGTCATCAATATTCTCTGTTTCTTTTTCTTGTGATCATTCTTGGAAGGATCACATTACTTCTCTTTCTAAACAAATTTCTAAGAGGATGGTTGTTTTGAGGCGCCTTTTTGATTTTTTTAAGCCACCACAGTTGCTTGCTATTTATAAGTGTTGTTCGCCCCTGTATGGAGTATGCTTTGCACATCCACACATACAGGTCTTCTTGAAAAGGTGGAGTCTAGGGCTTTCCGTCTTAAACTCTTTTGCTCTTACTAACTCTCCAATCTCTTTCTACCCATTGTATTGTTGCGTCACTCTCTATACTATCCTATCACAACGGCACTGTTCTTCTTTCTACATAGTCTCATCCTTTCTCTGTCCAACTCTTCAACCCCAGACTTAATATTCCTACACGAACTCTACTGGTAAAGACTGGAACGTATTCCCTCTATCTATTTTCCCAACTTCCTTTGACTGGCACACTTGTAAATGCCTTGTATAAGGTAATGTCGACCAATGTTGACCTGATTTTCGACCTTTTCCTGAACTCTGGTGGAAATTGGTAGGCTTCTGGCCTTTGCAAACCAGAGTATATATATATATATATATATATATATATATATATATATATATATATATATATATATATATATATATATATATATTATATATATATAACAGATATATTATATATATATATATTATATTTTAGAAGTTGTAAGAAGCCTTTCAAATATTATTGATGGTGATAAAAATTATTAGGTCTCCTTACCCTTTTAATATAAAAAAAATAACGTGTGCTAGACAATTCCAATGTGGCAAAAATTAAACAGTATTAATTTCTAAACAAATTTATTTACATGAAAAATAAAATTATAATATGGTAAAGTGTAAGTTTGGTTGACGTGGTTTATTTTCGAGCGGTTCGGAGTTTTGAGTTCTACTTTAAGATGTTATTAATTTACAATTTTTATATATATGTTACTGAAACGATATTGCCCATCGTTTTTCAGCAAAAAAAAAATGCAGTTACAAAAAAAAAATGAAACCATCAAAGGTTTTTAAGTCAGTTTCCCGACTGTTGGTCCTTGAATTAGTCCAACTCTTTAAGGAGCTAAAATCACACCTTCAGTAAAGGCTGAGACACATTAAACCATGCCTCCTTCAGAATCCAAGTTAAGTTCACCTCTTAATAGGAAATATAAAGCATCTCCCAGGATTCCTTCCTCTGTATAAGTGCTTAAGCAATAGAGGGCCTTCAGCACTGGCTAATTGAGTAAAACAGCTTTAAATCGACCGAATTTAATGGTTTGCACCTACCATTGTCAATAGGCCAATAGTCAAGATTTCTGTCTGACTTAATCCCGAAACTTCTTTTAATAGATGTTTTGACATTCCTCTTCCTTTACACTTATACAAGAATAAAAATAAATACAAAACGTATTATAAAAAATATACTACAGTCCTTTTAACAATGACTAACTAAATTATACCAAACTTAATCTTTAGAAATTTATTAATCGAAATATATGCCTATATCATATTATATATATTAAAAGTTCTTCACTATATATTAAACTATTTTTATATTAACTTTGGCTATTTAAAACTATATAATTAAAAAGATATTAACATATAATTAAAATATTAATAAACAAACGTGGTTCATTATAAAGGGGTTAAAGTTAAAAAATATAAAATAATTATTAAATCAATATGAACATTTTCTTTTAGTAAATATAAGTAATATACAATGATGTTGCTAAAAATGATATTCTAATAACATAATAATTCTAAATTATTTATTTTAGTACAAATTAAGAACTTAATATTTCCTCTAAAAAAAAAAAAAAAAAAAAAAAAAAAAAAAAAAAAATAATGAATAATAATAATAATAATAATAATAATAATAATAATAATAATAATGCAAGTAGAGCTTCTTAAAAGTCATCTGCTAAAGTGTAACTAAAAATAAGGAAATAAAACAATTTAAAGACCTTAAAACTAAGAAAATAATTAAATAACCCAAATATTAAATATTTTAACATTAATAAATAAATAAATAAATAAATAACCTTTAAAAATAAGGAAAACTTATATTATTAAACAACTGCTGAACGAAATAAATGCTTCTATTTATTTTGAACAAAGAAGAAATTTTATGGAAACGAACGATAAAATTTTAAGGTAAACTATTATAACTTGCTAAAAAAACAAAAACAAACAAAAAAACATATATATGAATCTTTTTAATAATATTTAAATCATTATATAAAAATAAACGAATAACTTATTATATAAAGATAATTAACAACATTAAAAGAAAACATTTTAATATTTTATTTTATGAATGACTAACAATTCTAAATATTATTTTAAAGATTTTATTTGCAATATGATTTAAAATAAATATTTTTATATATATATATATATATATATATATATATATATATATATATATATATATATATATATATATATATATATATATATATATATATATATATATATATATATATGTTATAGAAAATCGCGCGCGGCCTTATATAACTAATCAGAGAAAACAAAAATATAATTTTTCGTTAACACTCACGATTTTATGTTGTTGAATGAAAGTGGTGTCGCGATCCGGCTTTGGCGAACGAAGAAATTCAGGAACTTTGCGATGGCAGGAGGATCACAAAAAGGAACAGTGTACAGCAGAATTATATCAACAATTGAAGGTCAAAGAAAAGTTCAAAAAAAATTTCTTTTATTTGTTGTTAGTTGGAATTCAAAGAAAATTTGAACATGAACAATGAATTTTGTTCAAGAATGGATGACCAAAACAAGGAAAAGATTTTGAAAGAAAAGAACAGAACAGAATTACGCAACTAAGGGCGTTGTTTTATCGGAAACTAATGGAAATGAGTTCTTAATGACTGTTTATCAATTAAGAACTTTTTTGCCGTTAACTGACTAGAGAATTTGAAGAGTTGACGACGTTCGTGTACAAAAACTGGAGAACGCTTGGTTGGTGCAGTTCCCTTCCCCGGGACTGCAAAACATGTAACATTTTACATAAAATTTTGTTTTCTTAATTTGAATAAATTTTATTTTCGCTAAAACTTTACATAAACATTATAAACACTAAATACATACGTGTATGTCCGTTGTGTTGATCGGAGATACACAGGTGGCGAATAACGAACTTTTTATTTAGTCAATTTAGTTTTTCTTTATTAATTGATTTGGTTATTAATTTCGAGATTTTACAAATTTTATTTTAGAGGTATATAATGTTTTTAAATTTTTATTATCCAATACCTAAAACAAAGAAAAGAAAAAGAAGTTAGAAATCTGACTACATAATAGAAAAAACAAAAAGGTATCTTAGCTTTTATTCTTTCTTGTTTTCATCCACTGCTATTCTCATGTGGCATCATATCTGCTAAAATAACAAGAATTAGCATATGAACATATGCTCACACCCCCTTACCAAAGTTGGTCTCGGTGATGGAGAATGACCAACTTTCTTGAAGGCAAGTAGGAGTGTTCAAGATGAAGTTGTGTCACGGAGAATTAATTACGAAGCAGATTGGATGATTCTCAAACAAAACGGAGGAAAGTTTCCTTAAAACAAGAACATCTTACCCCTCTAACCTACGAAATGAAGGACTAACAGAAACCTATCTTAGGTGATCCATTTCGGTCACCTGGTTGAAAACCCGAGTAAGTTCCTTCAGAGCAGCCTCTTTCGAGATGCCCTTTTCTTTCGCGAACTTCCAAATTTTTGATGTTTGGACAGCAGCGAAGGTAGTGAATTCTGAAGATATAATCAACGTTGCTGTTGTGGGGTTAATTACCCGTCGACTTTTTAGCAGATCTTCCCTCCTGAACATCTTGACGTTGCATCTTTCTTCGTTGATTATATCTAGTTTGCAGTCTTTTAACTTTTGGTTTAGAGCTAGATGCTGTTGTTGACGTCGGAAGAGTTTTTGTTGGACAACTCTTCTTTGATTTGGAAGTAGGTAAGGGACAATCCGTTAACGAACCCTTCCTTTTATTTATTTTTACTCCGCCATGTGGTTGTGATGTCTCGGAGGAAGTTGAAGGTTGTTCACCCAAGTCCATGGAATCCACGAACGCCTGAGAGTAATAATATACTCCAGTCTCCGATTTTCCTTTGGTTCGCTTTTTTCGTGTAGATGGCACCGTCTTTGGTTGACTGGGACGATACTCTATCCGCCCTTGGATGCCCGAAGGTCCAGGAACAGACTCTACTTCCTCAACAATCACTGAGGTTGTGGTAGTGGTTGTTGGGGTGGTGGTTGTAGCTGGTCTAGGTTCTTGAGCCCGTCGGTTTAAAGTTTAAAGATGGCGAACATTTCTTCAAAGGCGGTTTCTGTGTAATGTAGACCATCATAACACATATCCAAAGCATTCAATCTATCCGATCCTCCCATCCAGAATTTATGATGAGGGTTGCCTTGATTCTTGCTGTTGTAATAATGGTCAAAAACGGTTTTCATTGAGAAAGTCTGCTTTTGAACCCAAGGCAGTTTGTTATCGTGCAACTCTACCGTCTTTCCGAACATTTCACGAGCCTTTTTGTTGAGATAGTCTCGTTGTAGTTGGGGATGTTCTTCGAGTGAGGGTATTAGGTCACTCCGGCCTTGGCGTTTGAGGAAGGCCTCATTGAAAGAAGCAATGTCCTTAATAGTGGGAATGACTAGATACACCCTCACGGCAGGGTTGTATCGAACGGCTAAACTAACGATAGCTTTCATCTGTATAGGAACAAAGGACAAATTACATGCTGAATTCCATGTAATGACCTGGATCGATTTGTCCTCAGAGGTTAGAGGAATCTTTTTCCAAATAGAACACGTTAGACCAAAAACGTAAATCTGGTCCATCGGTCCATTTGATTTAAGAAATTGGGCTAGATGTTGCCCTAAGAGTAACAAGTTCGCATCAGAGTGGCACGAAACAAATAAGTTAATGTCATAACTCCGCTGCAACTGCTCCCTCCTATGTTCCAGCACGCCAACCTCCAACGTACCCAAAAACAATACTCTCCTTGATCCCCCCATTCTTAAACTGAAAAAAGACAAAATTATCACGGTGCGGTTATTTACAAAAACATACATAAAAAAATAAAAATTATAATAAATAAATATTTATATAATTATCTTTTCAATATATTCATTATAACAGTTTTTTCATGGGTTATTATTTTAGTTTGTTAAAGTATTTATGTCAAATTTACTATTTTACTACTAATATTTTTTATACTACTTAACAAACTAGAATTATATAAAGTTTAGTAATTTAAACACTATAGTAGTAATTTTAATATTATTAAGTTAGTATAAATCTATTATTATTTTATTACTTTTATAATTTTATTAATTTGTTATCAACTTATTAATTAGATCTACACTACACTTTATTTTTATAAATTTTACAGACTATACTTCATTTTATTTTTTATATTTATTTTATTTATTTTTTTCACATTTTATTTTTAATACACATCACACGGCACACGGCACTTTTTATCGATCACAGGCACTTAGCTTTTTCTTTGCGCGGACGATATTCCAGTGGACGATCGATGATGTGACTAAGTTGTGGGGCTTCTCCCTATGATCTCAATCGACGTGGCGAAGGCTCTGGTTTTTCTGAATCCATCCCCATTAAGCAGGTGATGTTCATTGGTGGTCTTTCCTCCACTGGCGATGCTTCTACAGGTTCTTGAAGTTCCATATAGTTTTCTCAATGTAAAACCCCTCCGGTTCAATTCCTCAAAAGATTCGGCTAAATTAACGCTGAACTCATAGCTGAAATTCAGTTGATAATAGCTATCAGGTTCTTCCATTATGGTGGAAAGAGCTTTAGGCAAAAATCACTCGAGTGATTCTTGATCTATCGAACAATCTAACGGACAAAACTCTTCAAATGATTCATTCATTGTTATGTTGAACAGATCCTCTTCTACCTCCTCTTCTTCTGGAGGTATCGTTAGATCTGTTTGGGTGAATCTTGTAGTGTATGTCGGCTATGTTAGATATCTTGGCTGATCTATTTGATCCGGAGTTTACCCGATAATCTGCATTTGTTCCTACAGTTACGTCAAATGATTCTTGTAAGACTCTGTATGAGGCAGAAAAGGAAAGTCGAATAATCGGTATCGATCAATTTAAATATCTCTTGCTGAGCTTCCATCTGCCGTTTCCTCAACTCCTTCAACAAGTGATGATCCTCTTCAGCGAGTTGATATGAAAAATCATCGTCGTCCTCGTCACTGTCATCCTCAGGTAAAACCGTTGGAGTTGGCGTCGTGTCCGGCAATGATTCTTCATTTGATATCTCCCCCTGTTCTTCGTTGATTTCCGCATGATTCTGTTGATAATCTTCGTTGTGCTGATTCTGTTGAATACGTTGATTCTATTGATGTTAATTCTGTTGGTGTTGGCGGAAATAAGGATTTCGTAAGAGATATCTGGGAACATCAACCCATTTCCGGAGCTGTGAAAAATGAGCCTGTATGACACCTTCCCTTTCATTGATTGGGTACTTGGCTATATCGTATCCGAGTGTTGAGTCGTATACTTTGGTAATCACGTAAGGTCCCTTAAATCTAGGTTTAAACTTGTTTACAAGATTTCCTTATTTCCTTGAAATAAAGATTTATACGGCAACCTTATCACCAAGGTTAAGCGGTGAAAATTTTTCAGCAGGTGACTTCCAATATTGTTGTAAACAAGGATTTCTCCTTGCACACGTATGTTGTCGTTGAACTAAGAAGTCCTTTGGAGTTGACTTAATTGCTGAATGCCAAGTGTTGTTGTATTTTACAACTACTTGTGGGAGTTGTAAATCCCAATCCATTGGGTTTTGTTGAATCATCATTCGCAAAGTCTGATGTATGGTTCGATTTACTCGTTCCGTAACCCCATTCGTTTGTGGCCGATGACTAGATGCCAACAAATGCTCCATGGCAAATTCCTCCAATACTTCGTTAAAAAGTACTGAAGTAAACTCAGTCCCTTGACCAGAAAGAAGTTTCTGCGGAACCCGCGGCAAAAACGGAATAAATTTAAATTTCAACGTAGTGCTTACGGTTTTCGCAGATTTATCTTTCATAGGAATTAGAAAAAGATATTTAGTGAAGTGATCAATTGCTACAAGAGCATAAGTGATTTCGAAAAGTCCGTGGTAATTGTAATAAATCAACCGCTAACAATTCGAATGGATAAGACGTTGTTATCTTCATTACAGGCGGAATAATCACAGTAGGATTATTTTTGTTAAGTTGACATGTCTTACAAGACCTACAAATGTCACGAGGCAACACTTGCAAGTTTTGGATGCCATAAGTTCTCTCTCACCAATGCAATAACCTTTCGGTGTTCCTGAATGTCCATTTTGTAAATGTAAATCCAAAAGTAACCGAAATTAGAAGAGGCATGGAGATTACCATTCGCGGATTTTTATCGTTTTGAATGAAGATTAAGTCTCCAAACAAGAAAAGATGTTGTCGATATGGGCGAAATATTTCCAATCCATGTTCACGAAAAGTCGTATTGCCGTAGGGATCCAATGCTCTCCTCAGTTTGCGAAGAACTTTGTCCTTAAATTGTTCTTGGAGTATAGCCTCTTCATCAGCGCTAAATAACTCATCAAGTTCATCAATGGTTAATTGACAAATATTGACGATATTTATTTGACGCTTTTCTTTTTGCACGGTTCAAGATAATTGAAATGTATTCCCGATACATTTTGTAAGTTACAGACATCTCCAGGAGTTCCATAAGTTAATGGATTGTTGTCGTGGTAGAAAACTCGTATAAGGCATTTAGTTATATTAGCAAAGGCTAATATGGCTTCTGGAATTGGAAGTTGGCCAGATAGTTTCAGCAACTTCAGCTTCTTTGTAATATCCCTGCCTTTAAGTTGATACTTAGCGGGGTGTTTGATAAGTTCCTCCGCTACGGTTTCTCTAATATCCATATGGTTATCAGGTGTCCCCTCCAACCACATGGAAAAAGATTGAAACAAGGAGTTTCCTCCTCCTGGCATTAAATGTACTGTATAACCTTCACGGACAAACCTTGAAGGCTGGACTTCATCAATGAGGACAACTTCCAGTTGATCAGTATGATCTGTATCAGTATGAACTGGAGATCTGGACAACGCATCAGCTACTACGTTATCTTGACCTTTTATTTAGCGGTTGTCATAATCATAATCGGTCAAGTCACGCAATGTGCGAGCGATACGTCCGTCAACTGCCGCCATGTTATTAAGATATACCAAAGGCTCATGGTCAGTGAAAATAATGAAGTTCTTCGAACACAAGAATGGTCGTAAATTCTGACGGCCCATCTCAATGCTGCAAGCTCCTTCTCCGTTGTCGAGTAGTTCATTTTAGCTTTGGAAAAGGTTTTTGAGATGTAGGATATGGGTCGATTTACGCCATCAATAGTTTGAGATAAGACTCCTCCTGCTCCAATCGACGAAGCATCAACGTGTAATTCTAATGGTGGAACGGTTGGGTTATTGTCTGGAAAGGCTAGGGTTGGTGGCTCCACCAACACTGATTAAATTTTCGAATGCCTCCTGGCATTCTGGAGTCCAATTAACTGTTTTACCAACGACTTGAGCCGAAAGTGGCTTACAAATTATTGAACAATCGGGAATATGTCTTCGATAGTAATTCATCATACCCAAGAAAGACCGTAATTGTTTCATGGTTGTCGGTTGAGGAAAATTTAGTACTCCACTTAAATTTTTCTCTATCGGTTGTATACCGTTTGGATCAATTAAGTGTCCTAAAAATTGAACGCTCTCTCGACACAATTTAGTCTTTCCTGGATTCAACTTAAAAACATTTGCTTGTAACGCACCCAACACTTTCGCAAGTGAGCTCAAATGTTGGTCAAAGGTCTCTGATCGGATTATCAAATCGTCAAGATATACCATTACTTCCGACCCAGGTATTCCTGCTAAGGCGAGCATCATACGTCTTTGAAAGGTTGCGGGTCCTCCTTTTACCCCAAAAGGCATCCAAAGGAACTCGTAGTGAGCCAACGGTGTTGAAAATGCCGTTTTCTCTATTGAATTTTCGGCAATCTCGATTTGATAATACCCCCTTACCAAATCTATGGTTGTAAATAATTTGGCTCCACTCATATTGTAAATGGAGTCAATCAAGTTTGGCAAAGGAAAGGCATCCGCTTTTGTGTGCTTGTTGAGGGCACGGTAATCAATACAAAGCCGTAGTTTACCGTCAGGCTTACGTACTGGTACCACAGGAGCAGAATATGGAGAGTAACTGGGTCTGATAATATTCCCTCTCTCCAACTCTTCACACTGTTCTTGGATTTCTTGAGCTAAAGGCCCTTGAAACCTTTGAACAGGTACATGAATTGGAATGTTGGTGTCCAATTCAATTTCATGTTGGATGTTGGTTGCTAATCCAACGTCTTCATCATCCATACTTAAGACAGTTGGATATTGAAGAAGAAGGTTGATCAGTTGTTCTTTCTGCTCTTGATTAACGTTAACCTCGTTAATCTTGAACTCTTCAATAATCTTATTGCGAGTCCAATAAGCGATGTATACCGATGTAGACAATTCTTGTTGTGTTGAACAAGTTGATGCCTATTTATAGAAACCTCTACGTTATCATTTGGTAATGCTGTGCAATTCCCAACACTTGCCCTCTCGGTAAAAACCTTGAGGTGTCCTTATTATATTGCAGATTGCAATTCGAAACGGTTCTTCGGTAGGTTAATTTCGTTGGGTCTGTTGATATTATCCGGAATTCATTTCCTTTTCTCTGGAAGAGTTGATACGTTGACATATCGGGTAATAAGGAATTTGCTCGTGAACTCTAATAACCATGGAGTGATCCATAGCGGAATCTGGAAGTATGTAAAATTCTTCTAGAGTTGATATATACCCCGTTTCAAATCTTAATCTTAAGATTACGAACTCGTGTATAGGAATAAGCGCATTTCCATCGCCTATGACCCTTGCGACCACCGATGGATATCGTTGTATACCAATCAATAATGAAACAGCGCTTTCTTTTATTAAGCTGATTTCTGCTCCATTATCTATTAAGGAAAGGAAACAAGTTCCTGGATAGTCTACTACTTCTACTGCGACCATTAAAGGTTGGGTCTCGCATTTACTAAATTGTAGAAGTAGGGTTTCACCCTTATTTTCCTTTAAACTAATTGTGGAAGTTAACTCCGTTACTAATGGGGGACTCCCAGAGGGAGTAGTTAACCCTTCAAACGTGACTGGCCCCTCAGTCACGGGGTCAATTAGTTTAAAGGGCGCTCTTGTTAATTTCGAGCAGACAATCCCCCAGTGGTGTTTCATTCTCCGACGATGATCTTCTTGAAGTTCTCGAAGTTCTAAAAGTTCTTCTGTTTGGTGGAGAATTACTTTGTTGTCTAGATCGTCGGTTTCTCCATTCTGGACAATTTTTACCCACATGACAGTATTGGTTACATACGGGACAATTCTCCGGATACCGTCGTTGTTGTTGTTGAATTCTGTGAACACTAGTACGACAAGTGCCCACTCTTCTTACAAATTGAACACTAGTTGTTGAGAATATAACAAGTGTCCTTGAAGTGCGTGTCTTTATCGCAAAAACTACACCACTGGTTGTTTTGTCATTGCGAAGTCTGTCGCTTTCGATTATTCTGTCTACGGTCTTCCGACTGTCCCGAAGAGCTAGAACTCTCGCTATTTTTACGCGGTTTGTCCCTAACGAATTTAGAACTGCGGTTTCCCGTAGTTTTCTTTTGACGTCTTTCCTTCTTTGATGACCGTTTTCTCGACCGGTTTTTGTGGATGCGGTTGGGCATTGGAAGAATTATTCTTCCATTGCTTTACCACTTCCACCCATGGCTTCTGCTTGTAGTCTCGACTTAGCCATAATTCTAGAGATGTCCACTACTTCAGGAGCGGGTACTTGGGCATGTCCCTTTAAATCCTGAAGGTGTCTATCAGCCAGGTTCACCAGCTGATCAAAGGAAACTTTATTTCCCGAACACCACTCATGATTTCGCAAGTAACTTGCGATCCCTCTCTTGATTGTCGTCGGCAAAGCTGATAGAAACACTTGACGCAATGTCTCATGTTCCTTACAATCCTCAGCCGAAGTGGTGGGGTAACCTTTCTTTGCGAGATCCAACAACCGGATAGCAAAGATCCTAACAGTTTCATTCTTTCGAATTTTGGCAGACATAATAAAATCATGAACTGCCGGCTCCTGTCTCACTGTATCTTCATTGTTAAACAGATCCAACAGGTTCTGTTTAATTTCTTCATAAGACTTTTCTGCCTTATGGAGTTGATGGTAGAGGGCCAGATAAGACGACTGCAAATACGAACCCAAGAGCCTTAACCAGTCCTATTTTTGAGTTGAGTACAGGACTGTAAAATATTTTTCAAATTCGCGGAAGAATACTTTCAGGTCTTGGTCTGTGTCAGAGTTGAATTTTGCCGGTGGCACAACCTTGTTGGATTTAGGCTTGTTAAACATCTGCGCCATCAGATTTATCGCTTGGGAAACCATAGCGTTGTGAGCCTGTTGTACGGCTAAGCTTTTTTATATTTGTAGTTTGCAATAGTATTTAAGAATGATATATCGACTATAGGAACGATATATCGATTATTACATTGTTTCTATCGGTATATAATATATCGGAAGGATGACTAGTCATTTTTTATTTAAAGTTTTTGAATTGAGTTGAAAAAGTTACAGCTTGTTAATAAAACGTGGAATGCTATTCTAAATTGTAAAACCTGTGTACAAATATGTTAATTGAAAATAAAAGAATACAAAGTAAGTGTATTTAAAACCCCAACACAATAAGATAAATATAAATAGCGAAAATAAAAAAAACAGAAGGTAAGAATTTCTGTTTTTATAACCAGTACGAAGTAGGCCGAGAAAAGATAGAGCAGATCTATTCCTCCTTGTGACCTAAAAAGTGAACGAAAATTATATGAAATGACAACAGAATAAATAAATAAAACGGCAAACTTTTCAGTTTTTTTTTTTTTTTTTTTTTTTAAAGAAAATAAATAAAAATTATTACCGAGGCCTAGATCATTACCGTAAAGAAACGCTAGCATCTACGTGAAAAAAAATAATACAATCATAGAAAATAAAATAAGCCAGAAATAAAAATAAAATAAAAACTGAAATTTTATGAAGAATTAATTGAAATTCTATGAAAATTTAAAATACTTTAGGCCTGCAACCAAAAATAAAATAGAGCCCTAAGCTACTCTGGCCTAACTTATTCCACGGAAGTAACCTGGTAATACTGAACTTTAGCATGCCCCAAAATTCTAAAGTTTTCATCATTAATATCAAATGAAAAGTGAATTATAGTGAAAGTGCTTTAAAAAAAACTGTGATATTTAATAATATAATTAACATTTAAACAGAAATTGACTACTTTACAACTTCAAAAATAAATTAAAAAAATAAAATCTGAAAAAATATAGTCACATTCTGACTATAAAGAAAGAAATAAAATCAACCTTCCTACTACATATTAGAATGAAAATTATATATATTTTTTATATTTGTAGTTTGCAATAATATTTAAGAATGATTTATCGACTATAGGAACGATATTTCGATTATTACTGCATTGTTTCTATCGGGTATATGACTAGTCCTTTTTTATTTTAAGTTTTTGAATCGAGTTGAAAAAGTTACAGCTTGTTAATAAAACGTGGAATGCTATTATAAATTGTAAAACCTATGTACAAATATGTTAATTGAAAATAAAAGAATGCAAAGTAAGTGTATTTAAAACCCCAACACAATAAGATAAAACTATAAAAAAAAAAAAAAAAGATAAGAATACCCGTTTTTATAACTAGCACGATGTAAGCAAAGAAAGGCTAGAGCATATCTATTGCTTATATATATATATATATATATATATATATATATATATATATATATATATATATATATATATATATATATATATATATATATATATATATATATATATATATATATATATATATTATATATAGTATATTGTGAGAATGGGCACATTCATGTGCTATACTACATTACTTTATTATTTTTTCCCAGATGTGTCACCACGGAGAAGAATTAAAAGAACATGCAAATGGACCTAGAATTATTTTTTTTAAAAAAAAAAGATAATATTTTTATTTTTTTTGTAGTTCATTAATTATTATTAACTTTTGTTTTTTTCTTCGTTTCTTAGGTTAATTTTGCTTTATAACTTAGAATTTGGTACAAAGTTAACTTTTTGCTTTATATTTAGTGTCTTAATACAAAATAACTGTATTCTGGATTAACGAAATAAATTCAATCCAAATAAAATAACTTAAAGGAGAACTTTATCATAAGAAAGTTTTTAATTTCAGTTCAGAGTGTGGAGCTATATCAAATTACAACTGGAAATCATCCTATGAAATGGGAATTACCCATTGTCAACTTCACCAGATTTAGCCAACATACTTTTTAGTCCTTTCTAAAGTGACGACGGGTGTTTTCTTAGTTGACAAACAGTCATTAAGGAACACACATTTCCTGTCAGTTTCATTTCAACCCTATGCCCTGATCTGATATGTTTCTTCGTTAACAGTTCCTTTTTCTGTCCAAGCTTTGACAAAGTCATTATTCCAATCAACTATTAAAAGATTTAATTTTTATGGTTTTTCAATGGTCCTCAATTTTTGTCCTTGAATTTATCATAAACCTGTTTAAGATAGTTCCTTCTAGTGATCCTTTTTGCCCTTGCAAATAGTCTGAGATTTTCTGGTCGATAAAGACAGATAGCATCTTCAACAACCCAACAACACTGCCATCTCAAGAGGCCGGTACAACACAACCTTGTCAGAGGATTACCCACCAAATGTGAGTGTCAATATCAAATTTTTTTTTTTTTTTTTTTGTTTTTTTTTTTTTTTTTTTTTTTTTTTAAAAAAAAAAAAAAAAAAAAAAAATATATATATATATATATATATATATATATATATATATATATATATATATATATATATATATATATATATATATATATATATATATATATATTTGAGAAAAACTAGAACCTTCTCCACGACGGCTGCGATCACATGGAGACGCCCCACCACATGATCACATCATGGAACATCCACTGGAGTATCGCCGACGTCACCAAAGTTAAGTGAACGACATGCGCCGTGGAATGTGTAATCGCGTTAAATTAATAGTGCGAATATTATAGTTCAGTGTTGTGAAAAAGTGTGATTTATATATAAAAATAAAATATCAAAAGTGAAATATAATTCATAACACACAATTAACAACATATAAAATTATAAATCACAACATATAAATTACAACATAAATTTTCAACCTTTCAT
Source organism: Armadillidium nasatum (assembly GCA_009176605.1). Classification (NCBI taxonomy): domain Eukaryota; kingdom Metazoa; phylum Arthropoda; class Malacostraca; order Isopoda; family Armadillidiidae; genus Armadillidium; species Armadillidium nasatum. The sequence continues at coordinate 19,413 of SEYY01021837.1, forward strand.
TAACAAACATGTTTAAAATTGTTTTTGTAGACTATACTAAGTGGTAGCTATTTGATAATGTTAGCTTTATTACACTTTTTCTACTATCTTCACCCCTTTGCTACACCACTAGAAATTATGTTTTATGTTTTGTAATATTGAAAATAGTAGTAGTAGTAGTAATAGTTGTAAAGTAATATAAAATTCAAATATTTTAATGTTCATTTAAAAAAACTTTAATAAAAATTTTAAGATTGATTCATGAAATATTAAATAAATAGAATTTTTTTGAAATATATTCTTTAATTTAGATAAATAAAATTGTAAATATGTATAAATTATTGTATAAAAGATTTTTTTTATATACTACATATATATATATTATTATCTTTTCAGCATGGGAAGAACGACTGAGAGGATATTGGTGATAGGAAACTCTGTAGCAGGAGTGCTGGAAAAGATAAAGGAGCGGATGCAACGGGTATACGATATTAACTTGTTCGTATCTTGCCATCCCGGCGCCGACTTACTGATGTTAGGGCAAATTCTCACTCGTTTTCTTAAAACAAATGGACCCATGGATCAAATTTATATTTTCGGTTTGACATGCTCCATTTGGAAGAAAATGCCTCTAACTGATAATGATAAAACAATCCAGGTCATTACATGGAATCCGACGTGTAATTTGTCCTTTGTTCCTGTTCAGATGGACGCCATAACCAGAATTGCCACACGGTATAACCCTGCCGTTAGGGTATATCTGGTCATTCCTATAATGAAGGACATAGCAACCTTCAATGAAACCTTTTTACAACGTAAAGGTAGGAGTGATCTCATACCCTCACTCGAACAACATCCTCAGTTGCAAAGAGCCTATCTTAACATTAAGGCTCGTGAGGTGTTCGGGCAAACGTTGGCATTACAAGGTTCTAACCAACCTTGGTTTAAGAAGCGGACCTTTTCGATGAGGGCTGTTTTTGACCGCTATTACAACAGCAAAGGTCAAAGCAACCCTCATCATAAATTCTGGATGGGAGGATCGGACCGATTGGATGCTGTAGATCTGTGTTATGATGGTCTGCATTACACGGAAACAACCTTTGAAGAAATGTTCGCTTTCTTGAGTTTAACCAACTTTCAACGGAGAGCTCAAGAACCCAGACCAGCTACAACACCCATCCCAACAACCACTACCACAACCTCAGTGATTGTTGAGGAAGTAGAGTCAGTCCCCGGACCTTCGGGTATTCAAGGGCGACTAGAGTATCGTCCCAGTCAACCAGCGGCGGTACCACCTACTCTACCCAAGCGAACCAAAGGTAAATCGAAAACCTATTATTCAAGGACTTTCGTAAATTCCATGGGCTTGGACGAACAACCTACAACTGCCTCCGAGTCACCACAACCACGTGACGGAAGGAAAAACAGTAAAAAGAGGGGTTCGTCTACGGATTGTGTTTCAACTTCCAAAACAAAGAAGAGTCGTCCAACCCAAACTCTTCCAACAACATCAACTGCATCTACCTCAAAATCCAAGGTTAAAGGATTACTGAGGTTTGATAAACGAAACCGGATGCACAGTAATGAGGGAGCTTCGAATAAGTCGACGGTTAATAAACCAACCGCCTCAACGTCAGCTATAACGCCTGAATATACTACCCTCACTACTGTTCATATTACAAAACTTTGGAAGTCCGCAAAAGAAAGGGGCATCTCCAAAGAGGATGCTCTAAAAGAATTTAATCGTGTTTTCGAACAGGTGACCGCTATGGATCATCAAGATTAAATTCTTTCCTTCTTTTGTAGGTTAGAGAGGTGAGATATTATCTGGTTATAACAGAACTTTCGTCATTCTTATACTGAACCTCATAAAAAACAATTGACTTGGCTACTTCCATGACACACATTATCTAGAACACTCCATCTTGCCTTCTAGAAAGTTGGTCATTCGTCGTACCGAGACCAACTTTGGTAAGGGGGTGTGAGCATATATCTACTTGCTAATATTTTTAACAGATAGGTGTCATGGAAGATTCTCAATGAAGATCCTTATTATTTTTCTAAGGGATAAAATGATCTTCACGTCCATATATTATCTAGCTAAGTCTTTCTTTTGTTTATTGCATTCTGGGGTTAAGGAAGTAATTTCTATATTTCTCTTTACAGATAATTCTTTACAATATACAAATATAATTTAAAAATAGATAATATAAACAAGTATATATTTTTCCAATAAAATACTTTAATTAAAAACACAAAAAAAAAGTGCATAAATATCAATAAAAATATAGTTAAGGAAAGCGATAAAAAGAAAGAAAAACTGTGGATTATTCTCAGTTGATTGGAATACCTACAATCCAGACAATCCACGTAAGTGTTTGTTCATTGATTGTTTGATGGTTGCATTATGTTTATATTACAATAAAATCAAATTGTTCAACATACCTTTTAACAAATTTGACTTCTTTTCGTAGTTCCGGGGAAGGAACTACCTTCACACGACTATGTATTCAACCCTTTAAGAAGAATCCTTGTTCCTTACATTCCTTCAAAGTTAAGAATTGACTTCAGGTAATTCTTTATTGACAATCAACTCGTCAATAACATTCCTGTCAGTTCTGAACCAGAGCTCTAATTTGTTCAGCTCTTTCCTTAACCTTCCTCCAAGTTCTGACCTTGTTGTCAAGAGTTTATTCATTGTCCATTATTATCATCATCATTCAATATTGGTTCCGAATTAAACACCTTTATCAATTCTTCGTGTTTTCTTCAACCTTGAACTATTGAAAAAGTTCTTGTTGTGTACTCGTTGCATTTTTGCTCTTTAAGTAATCCAATAGCACTCGCGGAACACTGGAAGTCATCTGTTCGCGAACGTAGATAGCAGCATTTTCCAACAACCTCGTGTCCTGACGAACCGGAGAAGAGGACACAGCAGTTCGAGTCCCGACATAGTCCATCACTCAAAGGCGAACCGGACGACTCGAGTGAATCAACCAGCGCCTACGCCTCATCAGTGGATTGAAAACCAACGGTGGGTGAAAAGTATTAAATTTTTCGTTTTTGATTTAATTTAACTATATCGTGATTTGTTTTTCTTTTGTTTGGATATTCACAGTTGCGCGAATACCTTACAAATAATATATATATATATATATATATATATATATATATATATATATATATATATATATATATATATATATATATATATATATATATATATATATATATATATATATATATATATATTTGAGGATATTTAATTTTCATTATGAGTATATGTAGAATATATAATATTTTCAAAATTTAGCTTTCACTTATAAGAAGTACTGTGGTTAATGGTTATTTATAAATATTGTTTTCAGTTTTATAAAAAGGAAACATGTTATTCTTTTACATTCTTTCAATAAAATAAAGTTTTAAACAAATGTGGTGTGATGTGGTGCAGAAATTCCAGTGCCTGGCCAACCTGAGAAAACTAACTGTATTTAACATCTCTTTGGAGCTCTTGGCGTTGTAAAGACTGATAGGTTTGACTTCTTCTGAAATTCACTGCACTGGAGAGAATTTAAAAAGTGCATCTTAAAAATTTTTCTATCATTTCTTGCACATCAACAATTTCATAGTTGATGAAATTCATTTGTTAGTATGTGAATCAAGCTCTGGAGAATAATCAGAGAAATACAATGAATTTGATAAGATGCCCTGGATCCTTGATGTCACCAAAAGAAAAATCGGCACAATCCTCAAAAATGCAACTAACTTTGGAAAACAAGCCATCTTGATTGATATGCTTTCAGGTTCTAAAACAAATTTTCATCCAAAGTTAAGATCATTTCTCTGGCCAAAATCCTACTGATATTTAACTCTTGCAATTCTTTGCTAAATATAGAAGGTGTACAAAGAATAATAAGTTTATCAACTTATCTCTAAAGAAATGTTTTAAATCAACCAGAATTCAGTTTTGACAGCCTACATTCAATTCAAAATATTTCTATGTGAAAGCCATCACACTTATTTGTGATAAAAGTAGATCTGAATGATCAGCATCTTCATTCTCACATAATTCACGAAATTGATACAGTACATGTTTGTTTGACAAAAAAACTTGCTAACATCATACAAGACGATCCAATGTAGGTTTCAAATATTTCATGTGCCAGGTGATGGATCTATTCAGTGGGTATCATCCATTTTCATTCATATTACTGGCTAAAGTTGAAAAACCAAACATTATCTAACATGCATGTAGTTCCATTGAGGGACATGACAATGCGATCTTTCACACCTTAAATAAATTCTTGGTGTAATGTATATAATTTGTAGGAGGAATGGTGAGTTAAAGGTTGTAAGCAACAGGGGATTATGTTTATTAGGAGGAAATCTTTTGATGTTGGTCACCAGTATGTGTCTTCTTTTCAGAGGACCAGATCAGTCAGTCTATCTTGAATTTTTATTACAATGAATGTACCTTTGAGATATTTCTAACTGCTAAGAAGTAGAATTTATAGGTATGTTCTGCGATTGAATACTTTAAAGCCTAGTGTTATACTTTGTAACCCAGGGCAGTCATAGATGTGGCCTTGGGTGAGCTCCCCTAAACACTATGCATGGCTCCTAATATCACTTTTTCTGCAAAACCCTATCCATGGAAAAGAAGTTGAGTTTGAATCCAGGACCAGCACCAGAAATTTTTTTTCAAAAGTAGTGAAAGAGAATGAGGGGAAAAAAGGAAGTTTCGAATGATTGTACAGAATGGAAAAGAAGGGAACATTCTACAAGTCAAAATGGATGGTGGAAGGGAGATAAGAAATCTTAAGATTAAGTCAATGAACTAACAGAAACCTGTAGAGGGTATCAGAACACACTCACTGCAATAGGATGAGCAGTTGTCATAGTTGAAATATTATTATTAATAATAATAATAATTATAATAGTAATAATAAATTATTAATAATAAGTAGTAATAATAATAATAATAATAATAATAATAAATACCTTAGTAAAATGAAAAATATGGAGTAAACTGTAAAGAACCATGACATTTGAGAATGGGAAGATGGCATTCCATACTCTGTATACAAGGTTGTTCTCAGGAATGGTCTTGGTTCAGCAATTATATTTTTAAGAATCAAATTTATTCCCTCACAAGCTAAAATGCCAATAAAAAATGTTATCTGAAAAATTATATATATATATATATATATATATATATATATATATATATATATATATATATATATATATATATATATATATATATATATATATATATATATATATATATATATATATATATATATATATATATATATATATATGATGGGGTGCTTAATCTTCATCATCATATTTTTTTCAATATCATTGTTATTGGCAATTTTCTGATGATTACTTTATATATTTAAAAAGAAAAGAAAATGTACAATGCAAATCTTTTAGAATAGCAAATAGTAATGCTATGGGTAGGAATTCTCTGGTAAGGATCTCCACAATTGTAGAAATTTCAATGTTTTTCAAGGGGAAATTAAAGCTAAAAGATATTTATAGTTTTTGCATGAAGGTATTTTAAAATATAATAATGGACCACCTGAAATTTTTCAGATACAGGCCTATAAGACTCATAAGGTGGGCTTATTTTGCATAGAGATTTAGACCTCTGACATGAATCACAACTTAAAACAAATTGCTTTGTGTATTTACAAAGCGCTTTCTGAGAGATACCAGAGTTTTCTAGACTCCAAAATGCCCAAGGGAATGTGAATAAAGAGATAACAGGTGTAATGAAAGATTCAGGAACAAAGCCACGAGGTGAGAGTGGAATAGATTCATCAGCAACCAAAGAAAGCAGGTAATTTTATAATAATTTCGCTCAGTCAGCTTATGATTAGTATTTTCTTGCTTATTAAGTATTTTTGTTGAATGTCTGTTTCTTGTGCTGCTTGCAGTTCTTTGTAATCTATTTTGCATTGAAATAGTTTATAAATACTTCATTGGCTGAAATATGGAAAATAAATGACAGTGAATGACAGTCATCTTCTATTGGCATCTTGCTGGGGTGAAAGCTCTGGTGTAGCCAATGCTTCATCGCAGAGTGCATTAGCAAGGACTTCTATGTTGGAACGAAGAGCTTGTTGCCAATTCTAAATCTGCATTTCCTACAGAAGTTGAAGGAGCTGGTAATTTCAGGGAACCTTCATTGAGCTGTTGAGCAGGATTCCTACTTAGATAATCCGCTAAAATATTTTCTTCTGATTTAATATGGTGTATTGTCAATTCGTATTTCAGACAGGAAAGGTAACGCTGTTCTTTTGCTAGCAAGTGATTAGCGTCAGTCTCTTTTCTTTTAAGTGCCTATGTGACCGAAAGGTTGTCACAAAACACATCTATCTTTCATCCTTCTAAAATATGTTGAAATTTCCTAATGGTTTTTACTATGGCAAGGAATTCTTTGCTAAAAATACTATAACTCATTTACGTAGGGTTTAATTTATAACTATAGAATCCAAGTGGAACAGTTTTTTCATTTTCAGTTGAAACTATTACATCAGCCATGGCAGTCTGTCTGGCATCTGTGAAAATAGATATCTGGGCATAATTAGATGGAAAATCCAAAGGTACAGAATTTTTCAGAGCCATTTTTGCTACATTGAAGGCTTCTTCAGCCTCAGGATCTCATTTTACCCTATATTGGGAGTATGGTGCACCTCTGAGAAAAGAAAGAAGAGGAGAAACTATATTAGAAATACCAGGAAGTGAAGAGCGGAGATAATTTATTATTCCTAAGAAAGAATGCAGATCTTTAATTGTTTTTGGTTTTGGAATGTTTAATATAAGGGAATTTTTAAGGGAACATAAAACCTTCAGACACATCAAACCTAGATATATAACCTTGGATTGGCCAATTTGGCACTTATAAGCACTGTTTTAAATTAAAAGCATTTAACCTGTAAAATATTATTTCTAAGACATTTAGATGCTCCTCATGAGTTGGAGTAGCTATGAGAATATCATCAATGTATAAGGAAGTGTTAGGAATACGAGAAAGAATTAAAGAGACATACTCAGTGAAACTTGTGGGACTAGAATTAAATCTTTCAACTATACTGCTATGGGAGAAACTATCAGATCGAGTATTAATTTTTAAGAATTTTTTACAATCTGGATAAGCTTTCAAATTATAGAAGGCTTTCTTGAGATCAAGGATAGAAAACATTTTAGCACCAGGGAGTATATTTGAAAAGTGACCGAAATTTGGGAGACATAAAATTGTCACAAACTGTTCTTTTGTTAAGAAACCTCAAGTCTGCTACAATGCGGATTCCACCTGAAGATTTTGGCAGAATGGAAATTGGAAAACCCAATGGTGAATGTGAAGGAGATAAGACCCCATCATTAACTAACCTGCCTTTAGCTTTGTTATATAGACACATACAGATTCTTCAGCTTTTATGTTTATAGGGAGACCTCTTACTGTAAACTTAAAAGGGACTAACTCTTTTAGTGCATATTTTTCTGTGGGTACAAGGGGAAATTTTAACACATTTTCAAAAACGTATTTATCATTAGTAATATCATTAACATTATTTTTTTATAACCTATATATATTACCATTATTTTCGAATTTATTAAAATTATTATACCTATAAGAGGTATTCTTTATTTTGTTACCCCCAGTGTAAATTTTACCCTTAAAAATATTCTCATTTACCATTGTAATATTATTATTGCATAGTTCTGTGCTAACATTTATGTATATAAACCAATAAATCATATTTTAAAATTAAATAATAGGTTAGAGTAGAGAGAAGGCACACAAGGTAGTTTAGGAGAGAAAGTAGCATTTACAAAATGATTAATTCGAGCTAGGGGCAATGATTTCAAATCATTTTCCTACAATTACATCACAGGAGAGACCAGTCTAGCCATCAATAATCCTATGGTTACTAAAATCTAATAAGAAATTGATATTTATTGAAGAAATCTATACCTATTAGTAAGTACATCACAGATTAAAAGGGTATGTTCATATTAGAAATTAGAAATTAGTATTAGAAATGTTTATTTAGGCTTCCATTAGCAGCTAGCTGTATGAAAGACAATAGGTTCTTTCTTCACATCAGCAGAAGCTTTAAGAGGCAACATGGTGTTCTCTGAATCTAAGAGATTTAACTCTTTTGAGTTAGCATCAAAGATATGGAAGAGATGGTTTAATCTTAAATATAGCATCAAAATATTTAACACATTTAATATTGTGGGAACCGCTGCGCCCTTGTAAAATTATGCCTTTTCAACTGGCATCATAGTATTTTTGCTAAGAGTTAATGGCTCCTGCGCTGAGACCAACTTTTAGCCACCTTGATAATGCATATTTTTACACTTAAAATTATTATGTGGAGAAATAAGTACTTCCTTATGACAATGTTCAAGTTCACTAGACTGAGCTACTCTTTTGCTTACAACAGATGATTTTAAATCAGTAGTAGCAATCTCATTTGCATGAAGTTGAACATTGTTATTATAATTTATTATTTGTATAAGTAGGCAATGAAGTATTTTTTTTTACTTGCAATTGTAAAACACATAGTTGTACCATTATTAATTAGGGGGTAGCTTTTATTTTCAATCCTCTTTCAAACACGGACATCATATTCAGAAGTATATTAAAATGTATATCTGTATAGATTTTATGTAAATTCAAGTCTGCTGAATGAGGATTTGAAACTGACACCTTCTCACTGTGATCTTTTGAAATGTCATGGCTCAGTTGGTAGCTCTTTGACTTACCATCTTAGAGGTCTCAGTTTCAAATCCATAATCATACATAAAATATATCACAGATGTTCTAACATTAATTAAACTTTTACCATTTTAAATTTGGTATATATTTTCTTCGGGATTCAATTAAACTGCTCTTGTCAAGGTTTCTTTTTTTTTTGTCTTAATCATAGTTTTAATATTTTTAATATTAATTTTAATAGTTGTAATTTTTTAATTTTTTAATACTTTTTGTTAATGTCTGTTTTTTGTATTCATGTGTGTAAATATCTTGTGCTAGTGTGCGTATGTTTCTTTGAATGCCCAATTTGAGCAATTATGGGGTTGGGCATAGATGGGGGCTTTCTATTACCATTGCTAACGTATGATATAATTTCACATCTGTTGAACATTACCTCACTAACTTTTGTCCTAACCTTTTGCTTCTGTCTGAGACCCAGCTGGACAGGGATTCTTTCTCTACCAATCTTAATATCTCTAACTACAACTTTTTTCACAATTTCTGACTAAATGGTGGAGTATGTACCTATATCAACATTAAAACTCCTGTGACACTTCTTGTAAACCTAGAATCTCCTAATTTCGATGTTTTATGGCTTAAAATCTGTCTTCCTACTACTACAATTATCTTGGTGTTTCTGCTACTGCTCCCCTAATGGAACAGATATTCCAGTTCTTTTTCAATATCTTACTACTTCTCACGAGACTATTACTTCTCATCCAAATGCTGAAGTTCCCTATTTAGGGGATTTCAACGTACACCACACTGAGTGGTTGGGTTCCTTTCATACTGATACAGGTGGTAGGGAAGCCAAATCATTCAGCATTCTTAACGATCCGGAGAAGTTGATTAGGGAATCTACACACATTCCAGATCATCCTAACCAATTCTTGAATACACTTGATTTATGCTTCACCACTAATTCTTCTATATATAAATATACCATTTTCCGTCCTATTGGTAACTCTGACCATAATCTTATAGCTCTTAGTTATAATACTTTCTCTCCAACAGCTCCACCATGCCCTAAACGTACTCTCTGGCACTTTAATCGGGCTAATTGGGGGCAATGCATCGCTTCTTTGCTAACTACCACTCAGGTGAATCTTGTTTTATCTCAGGAGAAACTTCAGTCTCTGCTGAAAAGGTAGAGGCTGTGATCCTTGATGTGATGGGCAAATTCATTCCATCTTCAACTAAGTCATTTTCTCCTCAAAATCCATGGTTCGATGGCAACTGTTCTCTTGTCCTTTGGGAGAGAGACAATGCTTATCATGAATGGAAAAACTCTCCTCCTATCATTCTTGATAATTTTCATTCAGCTCGGAATCATTGTAGGAATGTTATTCGATGGACTAAGCGTACTTTCACAAAAAGGAAGTGCGCTGACCTCCATGGCTCTCCTACTGATAAAAATTTTTGGCCTCTTGTCAAAAATATCTCAACTTCTGTAAATCTGCCTTTCCTTTTCTTATTCTCTCTGATGGTTGTGTAGCTAATACTCCTACTGAAAAGGCTAATCTCTTCAGCCTCCTTTTCTCATCTAATTAAAACCTGCTTGATTCTGGCATCCCTCCTCCTACTCCTCCTCTGAGGTATCCCATGTCTCTACTTGTAATTACTCATGATCAGGTGCATGGAATTCTGAAATCTATGAATGTCAGGAAGGCCAGTGGAGCGGATGGCATTCCCTCTTGTGTTCTGAGGGAGTGTGCTTCCAAGTTAGCGCTTGTCCTCGTTCAGCTCTACTCTCTATGCCTTAATACTAATATTTTTCCTCAATGATGAAAGCGTGCTTTTGTTCAGCCAATCCCAAAAAAAGGTAGCCACTTTGACCAATCTAACTATTGGCCTATAGCTCTCAATTGTGTTCTGTCTAAAATTTTTGAAACTCTCCTCAACTCTCATTTCCTGGATCATTTGGAGTCTCATTCTCTTCTCTCAGATCACCAGTATGGCTTTCGACACTCGAGGTCAACTAGTGACACACTCTCCTATCTTACTGATCTATAGTCTTCTGCCCTTAGGGATTTGGGAAATATTGTGTGGTGGTGTTTGACATATCCAAGGCTTTTGACCAGGTATGGCATGCATTGCTGCTCTCCAAGCTCCCATCCTTTGGGTTTCCTCCTTCCCTTTGATTACACTTGTCTAGTTTTCTCTTAGATCATTCTATTTCGGCACTTGTAGATGGAGAGACCTCTTCCTCTTTTTCTGTTAATTGTGGTGTTCCTCAGGGTTCGATTTTATCTCCAACTTTATTCTTACTTTTCCATTGAGGAAGTTCAACCTTCAGGTTTCATTCCTGAAGGGTATACCATACATTTAATGCCAGGAGGAGGAAACTCATTATTTCAATCCTTATCTATGTGGTTGGAGGGGACACCTGATAACCATATGGATATTAGAGAAACCGTAGCGGAGGAACTCATCAAACACCCCGCTAAGTATCAGCTGAAAGGCAGGAATATTACGAAGAAGCTGAAGTTGCTGAAATTACCTGGTCAACTTCCAATTCCAGAAGCAATATTAGCCTTTGCTAATCTATCTAATTGCCTTGTATGAGTTTTCTACAACGACAACAATCCTTTAACTTATGGAACTCCTGGAGATGTTTGTAACCTACAAAATGTATCCAGTATACATTTTAATTATCTTGAACCATGCAAAAAGAAAAGCGTCAGAATAAATATCGTCAACATTTGTCAATTAACCATCGACGAACTTGATGAATTATTTAGTGCTGATGAAGAGGTAATACTTGAAGAACACTTTAAGGACAATGTTCTTTGCAAATTGAGAAAAGCATTGCAACATCAAGTTTAATCTAAACCTCTTAATCAATTTCGTTCGTAGAAAAGGAGAAGCGGACGATACAACCAGGGAAATTATATCCACTGCCAACTTAATACATTGTGAGTAAAAATAAATATTAACTTTTTTCTCTAATTGCGTACAATATATATATATATATATATATATATATATATATATATATATATATATATATATATATATATATATATATATATTGATGCAGTGTTCTAGTGTCTTATTTTCAGATAGAAATTATTTTTTAGCTGATTTTGTTATAAATATAAATTTTTATAAAAAATAAGATCCTAAAATATAGTTTAAAGAAAAGAAGGCAATAATTTAATAAACTGATAACAAGCCTTCATTTAATTGAAAGAAGACCAAATAAAAATAATTACCTGAGAAGGAGTACAACAAACCTCCATAAAGAATAAAAATCAAGAAGTCAAGTGGTGTGAAGACAAAGTGTCACTTTTGGTACTTTGTGGAGAAAGATCGAGGACTACAGAGTCACCACCATAGTCCTAATCAGAATTAAGTTTTCCCTTATCTAAGGTAAATATATAGAAGAAAAAGTCGTTAGTGATATAAAAAACCATGATATAAAAAAATGAGCAAATAGTATTATTTTTGTTGCAAAGTTACAATTTGTACATTTTAATAGGGAATTGGATGGAGAACAATTGTTTGTAGCCAGAAGAATTAGCTGGATGAGACAGAATTTGTTTGTCAGAGAAGAATTTGTTAAAGGAGACAAAACTTTGTGGAGGAGAAAATTTTATTTGGAACAATTGAAATAGTTGGAGGATTTACTTATTAAAAACCCATTTGTAAAAATTAAGAAAAATTAAGACACCTACACATTCTAAATATAAAAACTAATATTACTAAATTTACTAACCATGGAGGGACGTAAGGTATGTTTTAAACACTTTATATATCCCTATTTATCTTTTATATGTCCAAAATATAAATTCTTACAAACCTTTTTATTATTATTATTATTATTATTATTATTATTATATATTATTATTATTATTATTATTATTATTTATTTATTATTATTATTTGATTATTATTTATTATTATTATTGTTATCTTTATTTTTATTATTATTATTCTTTGATTATTATTATTTATTTTTGTTATTATTATTATTATTATTATTATTATTATTATTATTTCTATCATAGACCACATATTTGAGTATGAAAGATTGTTTGAAAAGAAATATTAATCATTCATAATCCGCATCCTCAACGACAAAATCAAGTAAAAGTAAAGATTTTTAGGTCAAAAATTATTGTAATTTTTGTATATAAAGTTGTTTTTGTTCATATAAACATGATTTTCTGATGTTTCGACTTTTCCCAAATTTATAGCTTTAAATTGCTTGCAACCGCGCTTGCTGGTTTTGGACTATTGTAAGTATTTTTATCCTTTGCACCAATAATTTTCTTTTTACATTTTCTTGCTTGCGTTTTTTTGTTTAATTAATCAGGTTTGAGTCAGGGAAGTAGACAGAGTTTTATTGAGAGGTTTGTGTCTGCAAGGAATGGCTTTTGATGACCTCTGGGTCTTTTTCAACAGTACGATCCAGGGTTTAAATATAGGCTCCTTGGAACAGAAGTTGGTGAGTGTTCCTCTTGTTTTCTTACCTTTAATCTTCTACTCTCTTTCAGACCAGAAATCTACCACCTCTTCAAAATATATATATATATATATATTATATATATATATATATATATATATATATATATATATATTATATATATATATATATATATAATATATATGACAAAATTAGGGTGTTACAGAGTTTTAAAAAAATTTTCACCTGCAAACTGTTGTCCAGACTGCCTTCTTCTTTCTGCCTATCCTATACCACCTCACTTACCGGACAATCAAGTGTAACCTAACTCCCACTACAGCCCCCAGGGACACAGACCCCTAGACACTATAATAAGATAAAAGGCCCCCTTGCTAACCAATAGGAAATGTATAGGCAATTTCTTCCTCTTCTTTCTTCTCTGAACTAAAAATATTCTTTTCTTTCTTAGAGTTGTTCAACTCTATATGTTTACTTAATTCTAAATATTAAAATACTAATTACACCTTTCTTTATATAAATATCTAAATTATTTTAACAGGAGAATTTATGACCCTTTCCTTTAATCCTTTAACTTTAACTTGTTTATTATACCTAGACACCTGCAATAAAGATATAATACATGAAATATATTTAATAACATCTAATCTCCCTACTTCCAAAATCACACTGTCCAAACCCAATCCAGTGATTCTCTTCTCTACTTCTTCTCTTTTCTCACCCTATAAATATACATATATATATATATATATATATAATATATATATATAATATATATATATATATATATATATATATATATAATCGTGGGAATCATCAGGGGGGGCAGTTGCCACCCCCATCGAAGCTATTATTCTTAGTGAGGGTTTAGAAATCGTTTTCCTTGTTGTAAACCTGACCCTACTACGCTTGCATGAAATAATGAAATAAATACCTTAGTTGATCTATCTAGATTTGACTTGGCTTGCTTCAATAATAATAATGATGCATGCTTTGCATAATGAAGGACCCAGGCCTAGATCTTCAACATATCAAGATATGGGACCAGATTTCGGAGCTGGCGTTTCAGTAGATGATTGTTACGAAAGTGACATTGGTAGATACATTGGACAGTCATCTATGATTTCAAGTGAGAAAAAGAAACAGTTACTGAAAGATATTTGTATTCCATCTAAGACCTATAATTTTTTGAAAGATGCTACCCTCTTAAAGAGGAAATTCAACCATTAAGGGTTGGAAACATTCTCCTTGGCTGACATACTCCAAGCGATTAGAGGGAGCATTTTGCAAGTTTTGTATTTTATGTCCACCAAATAAAAGTTAGGTCAGAGGGGTCCTGGGCTCTTTAATAATATCTTTCACTAAATATAAAGATGTTCATGAGGTTTGTAAGAGACATACAAACACTGAGTGGCATAAAACTGTTGAAGTTGCAAGATTATTCCAATAGAAGGTGCCGATAGACATCCAAATTAACTAGTTTTCTAAGAAAGTCGTAGTAAAAAATAAAAAGGCATTATCTTCAATAATTTCATGTGTGGCATTTTCTGGTACACATGATTTTTCACTTCGGGGTAAGCACCATGAGGAGGGAGCGCTGAAAGATTTGTGCCATTTATGAAGATGCAGGAGACCAGTCATTGAAAAACTATTTTGAACATGTGAAGAAAAATGTCACATACCAATTAGTTCGGATTCAGAATGAGATAATTTTTTTATGTTATACTACTATAAAGGAAAGCATCATTCATAAAGTCAAAAAAGAGTGCGCATATAGCTTACTAGATGAAACAGCTGATATTTCTGGAAAAGAAGTTATAAACAAAGTTGTGGTTTTTCAACAAAGAGACTGATAAAGTGAAAGAGGAATTTATTTTATTGGCTTTTCAGAACTGGAAGAGCTTGAAAATATTGCGAAAGCCATTGACAATTTTGTTACAAGTGAAGAACATCATCCTGAGAAATACGAGGGCTTGGGTTTCGACAGCTGTTCTACGAATGTCTGGCAAAGAAGGTGGGGTCACAGCAATATTGAGGGGAAAGTATAAAAACGTATTTTCTTTCATTGCTCTTCACATAACCTAAATCTGGTAGTAAATGATTTGAACACAATACCTAAAATCTACAATACTGTGGAAACTATAAAAGACATTATTACGTTTTCCGCGAGTCAGTTTTGTGAAAAAAATTAATGCTAAATATCCCAAGCCTATACCAGACCAGTTGGTCTGGTATAGACTTGTATTTGTGTGTTTAAGGAGCACTTTGTAAGAATAATACAAGGATTAGAAACCCTTTCCATTAAAAGAAATGCTGCCACAAGAAAAAGTGCCTTTCAGGTGCATTAAATGGCATGTAAGTCGTCATTCATCATGGCTACTGTACTCTGTGGTGTTAAAGACAGTTGTGAATGCTCTCCAATCTAATACCTTGGATAGTCTAAATCCTCGCAGCACATGCAAAACATGGAAATGGTTGGGCACCATTGTAAGGATTAGTGAAAAAAAAGATGAAAAGTTAAAAACAGCTAATCAAATCACCTAGCAACTGGAACTGGATCTGAATATACCACAGACTGTTGGTAGGTAACAGCACTGCAGCAAACATCCAGCAACAAATTCCACAAGGTTCAGGATAAGATCCTTAATAATTCTGTATCTGGATTCTATATAACCTATTCTTTAGAATTACGGTTTTATACTTAAAATGCACCTGCCTTTGCATTGACATATTTACATCTTTTCCACATGTTACTCATGACAATCGATGAATGAAAGGAAAAGGTGGCTTTATTTTACAGCTTTTACCATTTAGATTGCCTAGAAGCAGAGCTGGAACTTTGGTATTAATTTTGGAAGGAAAAGAAACTGAGTAGTGAAGAAAAGATCTTGTCATCTCCCAAGTCTTAAAAGAGACTGAACCTTTCTTTCCTGTGACGAAAAAGGCTCTGCTGATGCTACTTGCCCAATACATGCACCACCAGTAGAGTGCTCTTTCAGTACTTTGCAAAGGATCAAGACTTGGCTACGAAGCACTATAGGAGAGAACAGGTTAAATGGATAGCTATGATGAGTTTACACTGAAAATTTGTGTTTGACTATTATTATTATTACTTTATTCAAACAGTAATTGATAAATTTGCCATAAACCCAAGAAAATGAATTTTTAAAAATATTCATTATTTGCAACTGTTCCATATTGTGGATTTTTAATCATGTCAAATTGTATTTGATACTCTATGGTCTTAATAAAATAAAAATTAATTAAATATTAATCATTTCTTTGTCGATACAAATGTTTCTAGTTTCATATGTCTGCTACTTTCCCTGTAAGCTCTATAAAATTATAAGCTGTTCCCCCATAGCTTGGAAGTTGGCGATGCCATTTATATGATGAATGGGATATGAAGAGAATAAAGTTTAATTAAAGCAAAATAAAATCAGAAGTTATGGACAGAAATTTTTTCACAATTCACAGTGAGAATAAATTACAATAAAAATTAAAAAGAATGAAGATAAAATAGGAGCAACTTCTTTTTTTGGGCTCCAGCTCCATCCACAATCCTAGAAACGACTCCGGCTCCAGGTCTGCCAAAATCTTCTGGATCTGCTTCTCCGGCTCCCAAGCCCTGGTTAAAGGGCCAGTCTCTGAATCAAATATTAACATTAGGAAAGAAGTAACAAGATCATTTCATTTATCTTAATCTAAGACCATTAATACCTGACTTTGGTACCTGCCAGAGTTGGGATAATTGGGGTAAGAAATATTTATCATAGAATATATATTTTTATTTTTTTTGTATACATCACCTAATTTGCATTTCCTTTTTGTTCAAAAATATTATTATTATTATTATTATTATTATTATATTATTATTATTATTATTATTATTATTATTATTATTATTATTATTATTATTATTATTATTATTATTATTACTGTTTCATATTTGTTATATGTATAAAATATATCTGATACAATAATTATATTTTAGTTTCAATAAGATTTTAAATTTCTTAAACTTGAACCTGGGTTTGGGACTATAAAATAAAAAATAGACAGGCACTAAAAACTGGACTATATATATATATATATATATATATATATATATATATATATATATATATATATATATATATATATATATATATATATATATATATATATATATATTATATATATATATATATATTACTGTGTGATATCCCTTCTAAAAAAGTATAAGAGTGATGAAACTGATAATAAAGAGAAATTGGATATAAACTTATTATTGCCAGAAATTGCCCTAAATTGTCACCTGAAAATATATATATATATATATAATATATATATATATATATATATATATATATATATATATATATATATATATATATATATATATATATATATATATATAGGCAAAATTAGTGCACCAGCCAAAGAAATGCCACGAGGTAGGAAAATAAAATGCATGCACAATATTCTAATATATTTATGGCTAAATTACATAAGGGAACAATAAAGAATATGGGTAGTATTGACCAACACCAACATAAGCAGCAACAGTATGGACGTGATGCCTGCCAGATAAGGGATATGAGACGTTACTCCTGTCCAGTTGTAAACAAACGCAACAGTAGTTACTTAGTAGTGTGTGAGGACACTCTGGCATTGATAACCACTTATCATCGGCGTGGCATACTTGATATTAAGCTACATATGTCGTCTTGCACCACCTAATCCTACAGTTACAGGACTGTCTACCAGAGGTCGTGTAAGGTCTGTGGTGGACAGAATTCTCACACCCTCCATTTAAGCATGCCCCACAAATGTTCTATCAGGCTGACCGGACTGTAATTTGGCCATTTGATGATGTTGATAATAATGGTATTTAAATAGCTCTGAACAAATTCGGCAACGTGTGGGCGGGCATTGTCCTGCATCAGAAGGAACCTGTGACCAATAAACGATGCAAATGGGACAACATAGGGTTTGATGATGTCGGCTATGTATCATTGGGAAGTCCAGGACCTGCCTTCAGTAACATGCAACTCTGTGGAGAACGTCCATATTTTGAAAAAATTTTTTATATTCAACATTAATTAAAGTAATTTTTGGCTTACCCACTTTCATTATAGCAATATCACATATAAGACCTAATCTAATATAACAGATAACCTCGTATACACCTAAAAGGCTAATGAACATGTATGCAATATTTAGAACAATATGCTGCATTTATATAAACTAATTATATTCAATTATATATTATATATATATATATGCGGCTCAATATAATTACTGAGTAATATAAATCACTATGGATAATACAACGTGTATATTCAGAGAATTTTCACCTAGTTGGATTAGGGGGCAGGAGAGGATAAAAACAGTTATTTTCAACACTGGGGGTTTGGAAATCTTTCCTTATTTCCTATTTTTGTATGTATGTCGCATTTGGCCGGGATGGCTGGGGAACCCAGAGCTAGGTTACTTAAACGAATGAGGAAAAAAAAAAATTTTGTAGATTTTCCCATATTATAGAACCAACTAGAATAACGAGGGAATTAGGTACTATAGCGAGAAATTCCTGCTCCTCACCTGCTCCCAATCGAATGCAGAGGCCTCTAAATGCAACGGGGAATAGGTGGGTGAACCTGCTGGCTGCAAATTTGTGGTGGACTGAGATATTAATAATATATTATTGATATTGATTATCGGCAAGACCGCACGCTATCAGTACACAGAGTATTATACCTGCATCTCATTAAATATTAAATTAGGATATAGTATACTAAATTCACACACTATAATACTATCTATAATTCTATATATATAATATAATATATCTGTCACATAATTATCATCTTATATTTTATAGAATTATATTATTTTTTTTTTTTTTTTTTTTATGTGTTTTTTTGTATATTCTGTAGAGCGTCTGGTGGATGATACTTGTTGTTGCACAACGGAAAGTGTATGTACACCAATTTTTTGGTTATATCAAAGTTTATCGGGCAATGTTCTGATAGGCACCGTTCGGGGAAGAAAATTTTCAGCATTCACTGCACACTCTTGGGTGCCTTTTTATTGGAGATTGGTGCGAATCTCTGAATATTAATCCTAAAACTCTCTACCTAAGAAATAATAGATAGATAATGCATTTTAGCTGATGCACGGTTAGTCTCATCTTTTTTTTTTTTTTTTTTTTTTTTTTTTTTTTTTTTTTTTTTTTTTTTTTTTTTTTTTTTTTTTTTTTTTTTTTTTTTTTTTTTTTTTTTTTTTTTTTTTTTTTTTTTTTTTATTATTATTATGTATAATTTTTCAGACATTTACAAGTAGGACAAGGGATGGAGAAAATAGCTTTATCTTCTACTGACTCACAATTAGTGATGTTCATTCTTACATGATGGCTCTTGCGCGAGTCATGTATAACAAAACCGTCCGTAGTGCAAAGTTCTAACTAGCTGATTAAACGTTGTTTGTGTTATATGACAACCCCTGATATAAGCACTGTCTGACCAGAGATAGGCTGCGCTGCTTGCTCAAGACTCTACCAGAAAATCCTCTTCCATTTGTCCCTCAAGCGTGGGTCATTAAGTAAATTCCGTCGTACACATCACCACATCCAATCGTGAAGTCGGACAAGGTAATATGATATTCTGACTCTCACCTCAATTCATTCGAGTTCTCCATGTAAGTGTTTGCAGAAGAGGTGTACTAAAAAGTGATCATGTAACCTACAACGTACCCTCGCCAACTATGCCAACGACACTTTCAAGACGACATAGTTGGTTCTTTGTAACTTCAAAACCTCACTTTTAGGTCTACCGAATAGGGTCTTGTCCAATAACAAGCCAAAATTACACACTCCGTACCTTTCGGGATTTTTAACACTTTCAAGAGGCATTGCTCACTCGTGGTGTGTCAATGTACTAATTTGATCTTTCTCGGAGATCTGTCAACGACACTGCCCTTAGCAGAGAGCCAACAGACAACTGAATCCGGAACATGCTACCACATGCATTACGTTAGCAGAGTTCATATTTTGGATTTTATTGAGAAGGAGAAGACAATCTCTGGTATTAATTTTTGTCAAGGGTTTCAGAGAGCTAGAGTTGTCCTAATTGTTGGACATATTAATTTATATTGATTAATTTTATTGAATTTAATTCTTTGAAAATCTAAGTATAATATTTGGTGGATTAAAGTTGAATGGCCGGGAGACGCAAAAACAAAACTATTATTCAATAATATGGGATTCAAAGCGATTATAAATATTATTCAACACTATGTGGGGTGTATCATCTCTAGCTTATGATCTGCAATTATATATATATATATTGTGTGTAAATTATGATTCGAAAGCATTTGACTTAATAAAATCATCATATTTACTTTATTCCTGACACACTATCGCAGGCACAGGATTTTCTCCTATTTTATCATCTTCCATCATCATTGGAACAACTTCAGAATTCCTTGGGACTGAGCTAAGGCTAGTTAGGGACGAACCTTTCTTTTTTATGGAAGAGAAAAATTTAGCTTGGCTGTAGAGATTAGACTTGTGAGTAAAAATCTTTATCAATAACTAAAGTTTTACACAATGCAGTAATATAATTAGAGGTTCAATTACCATGTCTCAGTGTCTCTAGGGAATTTGGGTACATAAAAATACACTAGACATTTCTATGAGGTTGCTATCTTAGTTAACTTCTACACATGAACACACACAGGGTATTTTCCGCGTTACTATTATATATACTTTGATCAGTACTTAATAACTGTTATTACAAGGATATCAGATTAAATGAGCCATTAATTAATTTATGATAAATAATTATTAAGAGGAGTTGAAATTTCGCACTGGTTAAATATTTTAGTTCGTGTAAATAATGGTGGATTTAACTAAATTATCAATTTACTGAGCCTATTAAAGTCATCTGGTAAAATTTAACTTTATATATATTTTTTTAAGTGACTTTAAAATTTTCATATAATGAAGCTTCCTTAATTTATTGTTCCAGTTTTTTCAACTTATGATAAATTCTAATATGCGATATTAGGAGAATTACGGCTTAATTCTCAAATTCATTAAGAATCAACAAGTATTTAGTTCCTTCCTACAAGGTTCAGGATTTGGGTTTTATCAAGACTGGTTTTGTTTAAAGCTACTGTCTGTATTCTGTTACCATTGATATAAACTTTTATTATTCCTTCTATTTTGAAAAGCAGAAATTTCATCAAGAAATGGCAGCCGTTTTAGAAACAACTTGCCCTTAACTTACGTGTGATTGTAATTTGAGTTGATGCAAAGAAAATCTATATACAATGTTTCAAAAATTCAAGTCTCTCCATCCTCTTCTCAATAATATTCAAATTTTTCTATATTCTCATTATTCTTTCTTCTCTTTTCTTATCTGAATGAAATTAATGTCCTAACGAGCTTCGAAAGGGCTTACAAAGTTTTGGAAAACCTCCAGGACTTCTTCTTTTTACACTCCTGCATGAAACATAGATTTCATTTATGGCGAGGTTTACGCCCATTGTGCTTTTAATTTTTCACAATCTTCTTTTTCCAATTTTGAATGGTTGCATTACTCTCATATTCCTTAATTACAATGAATAATGTTTAGCTGAATTTTTTTGTCACTTACCTGACAACTTGCCTTAGGCGCATTAGCAGCATTATAATTATATAATGTAATGTAAATTATAACGAATTCCTTAGTTTCTTTCTGTCTAGTAAATGTCCACTAATAAGTAGCCTTGGACTCTGTAAATGATGGTAGTCTAAGAACAGATCCTCTCTATTAGAAATAATAATCAAATATTTAGTTGCTCTCTTATGTAAACAATATGCACCAATATGTAAATTATTAATAATTTAAATACCGTATATGCTTTGCATTATTGTAACCTAATATATAATGAAAAATCCTGGAAAAAAATATTCATAATGAAAATATGAAATAAAACTAAAATATTTTTTAAAATTAATGAAATGAATTATCGATTCCTACAAAAATAAAGAGTCAGAAAATGATAATAAAATATCCGTTATTTCTATTCGTATTACATAAAGAAATACAATTCCCAGGATTTGCAATTTCAATCCCAATTCATCATCCAATCATCACTAGAAATGATGTCAATTCTAAAGTTATTTTTAGTATTTTTAGATAATATTGTGTAGAGTAGCAGTAATGACAGTAATAATAAATATATATATATATATATATATATATATATATATATATATATATAATAATATATATATTATATATATATATATAATAATATATAATATATATATATATATATATATTATAATTTTTTTCTTCACAGCATATTCTTGCATATTTAGTATTTTCTTGCACCAACGAAGAGAAGCAAAGTGTGTTCTCCCTCATCTGTTATACAACAAACATTGATATAGACAATATAAGAAAATGTTCTGTTCAGGTACTGGAAATATAATATTTGCATATATGGTTGAGGGTAATATATTTAAAATAGTTTTCATACACTATTGTTGATAGGAATGCGAATGGATAGACTAATTGAGGCAGATAAAGGAAAATTAAAATTTCTAATTGTAGGTTTATAAGAAACAAAACAAGATATATATATATATATATATATATATATATATATATATATATATATATATAATATATATATATATATATATATATATATATATATATATATATATATAAAATTTATATTTATATATAGCTTTTTTTTTCAATTTTTTAAAAAATTGCTTATAGTAATGGACCTTTACCTATCAGTAATATTATTTTTATTTATTTATTATTATTTTATTATTATTATATTATTATTATTATTATTATTATTATTATTATTATTATTATTATTATTATTATTATTATTAATTATGTAATAATAATAATAATAATAAAACAGAATCAGGTTAATGAATTGATACTCGGCCTTCATACGTGCAAAGATTCCGTTTTGAATGAATTTTTGGAGATACAAGATATTGAGAATGGCAAAAAGTTTTCAAATGCAAAACACAAGCTCGACGATGAAACAAAAATGAAGCGGATAGGAGACTTCCTTCATCCGAGATTTCTCGGCATTTTAGGATTCCTTGACGGCAGATTAGTTTCATCACAGACATTGCAGAGGTTTGAAGTTTATTTCTCTCTCTTACTATCTTAATATATATCTCTATCTATATTTATTTATCAGTCTGTATATCTATTTGTATATCTTCATTATTTATCTATCTGTATCTGTCTGTCTATCTATCTCTTCAATCATTTATTTATCTCTCTCTCATTTCTTTTTGTAAGTTCACGGGCGGAGCCATATTCGAGGAGGGGCATTAAAACGCTAATAAAATATATATATATATATATATATATATATATATATATATATATATATATATATATATATATATATATATATATATATATATATATATATATATATATATATATATATATATATATATATATATATCAGTGATTGTACTGGACCCCGATCCCAATGTGAAAATTTTAATCCCGAAAAATCTGGAATTCTGATCCCGATATCCCGATTATTTTATGATGAAAGTATTTTGTAATTTTGCTAAAATATTTCAAAGAATATTTCATAAATTTCAATGAAGCGCAACCAAAACCAACATTTTCAACATTTTTTTTTATTTTAGTAGGATATCATAATTGCCAAGCACCAACACACTCGTGAAAGCAGCAAACCCTCTTTTCATCTAGATCTGACAGCAGTGAACGGAAAAAGATGTAAGCGTTTCGGCGAAGGCTCTAACAAGGTGAAAAATCTGTGTCAATTTACCAGTTTCTATAGTTGTAATGTTTGGTGGTTCTGTTCTACACTTCTACTGTTTCGAAATTCCTTATTAATTATTTTTTGTTGTTATTATTGATCAGTAGGAGTGTATAATGTAAGTTTTTATTTCATTACCTAATAATAAAAAAAAAAACCTGCAGCTTCACCGCTATCAGGCACTTCCCAGCGTGTGGATCTGGGTTTGCTACTATTGTAAATATATAGTGACCTTGGACAGCCGAAGTAAATACATTAATAAAAATTTCAAAATCTCGATCCCTGATCTCGAAAAAAATCGTAATCCCGATCCCGATCTCGAATAATTTCAATCCCGTACGATCACTGATATATATATATATATATATATATATATATATATATATATATATATATATATATATATATATATATATATATATATATATATATATATATATATATATATATATATATATATATATATATATATATATATATAATATATATATATATATATATATATATATATATATATATATATATATATGGTTGATTAGTTTTCTTTTTTTAATTTCTATTTAGTGAGAAAGAGGAAGCACTATTATCTTTAAGTGAACTCCTTGGTGTAATGGGAAAGCATCATGTGTCTGTCGTCGCAAGAAAGGTTTTGGCAACTTTGAAAACTGCTCTTAAAATTAAAAGTCAGACTATCACTTCCATTAATTCAAAAGTTTGGCTCTCATTTTTAAGTAGGTAAGAATTGGATGTTAATTTTCCTTTGCATTATAGTTGCATTGTTTTTCTTTAAAATTTAAACCATTTTCATTGAACGTTTAATTTTCACTCACGCATCTTATTTCAATGCTAGAAGTGTTAATATTAAAAAATCTGATCCATAATTTAACGAAAGTATAATTTTTATATTGTAAAGAAAGCCATTGGTATATATATATATATATATATATATATATATATATATATATATATATATATATATATATATATATATATATATATATATATATATATATATATATATATATATATATATATATATATATATATATATATATATATATATATATATATATATACTATACTCTTTAAAGTCAGAAGAATGGAAATAAGTAATTATTTTGTGTTTGAAGAGAAAAACAAACATTTACTACTATTGTCGAAATAAATAATAACAATGCATATACTATTAATTTATATTTAGTTTGCATATTATTTTGAGTATTTGATTTTTCTTAAATTTTGCTCCCGATGATGACTTGGTTATATATTTTGTGGTGCTTTAAAGGGACCAATTTTACTTTTTGGTCAAATTGCTTGAAAGTTACTTTAAGCATCATTAAATTGAAAGCAAGAGAGCTAACCTGAAAAACCAAGAATGTTCTATGATTTGACTTATGTGTATTTAATTGAAGAAAATATAGGATATGTGTATTTTTCAGAACTTTAATGAAAAAAAGTATTTTATAATTAATGTTGAATAGCATAAAGCAGTCATTAATATTTATTTCATAGAATATTTTAGTATGTGAGAAGTTTTGAAAACAGAAAAGATTTAAAAACCGTTAGTGTAATCGCTAAAATAATGTTGTATGTAGACATAATAAAAATTCCTTGTGGTGTTATTTGAACGCTTCCGAGATACACAACTTTTGTGTTTTGCATGAATTGAAGTATAGAAATTTCTGATTATTTTAGACACATTATTTGCTAAAATGCATTTTATTTTCTTTCACTAAGGCTTGACAACAGTACTTTGGAGTCTGTTTTAGAAGAAGCTGTAATATTATGCTTTCCCCTTATTAAAGCAGAACCAGAAAAATTTGCCTCTTTTTTCAATACTGTTTTGGTAAGTGAAATATTTGCCATAAGCTCTTAAAATATTTTTTATATAATTTACAGTATTTTATCATAATACTTTTGTTTAATTAGATGAAAACTCCGAACATTAAACCTCTTTTGCAATATCTTCCTCTTCTACCTCACCATGAAAGCTTAAGTCCTATAAACGAAGCTATTAAGAAGTCACAGAACCAGTTAGAGAGGTAAGAAAATATATAAATATTTTATTTTTGTCTCTAATTTTATTTCTGACATAAAAGAGAAAAATTGAGGGCGCCATTTAAGGAGTCCCAGAATTTAATCTAGAAAATGTTCATAACCTTCCAAATAAAAAAAATGGAAGAAAAAAAAATATGAATAATTAAAGAAACAAAAAGTTATATTAAAATTTTAACTGATATTTAATAATGTTTTTTGTTTAAATTCCCCATATCCTTTATTAATCATTTTTCCAATTTTCTATTAATTAGGCTCTTCCACTTTCATTTATTTTTCCACAAATATGTAGTTGGCAAATATACTCAGGCCATGTTCACAATTCTTCTTGAGTTAGTATTTAAAATATGCCAAAGTGTTTTACAGAGTGAATTCATGTGTGTTTAAAGTGTGAATTTTAAATAATTTTCAAGCATAGATATCTTCAGGCTTTATGCGTATTTTAAGAAAGAATGAAAACTTTAATATATATATATATATATATATATATATATATATATATATATATATATATATATATATATATATATATATATATATATATATATATATATATATATATATATATATATACAGATTCCTTATATTATTTTTGTTCTGAAGGTATTCAGGTCTCCCAAGTTGGAAATTTATTTTTCATAATTATCATAGCCCACACAAAAACTAATAATAAATACTACTTTTTAGGATTTCTGTTTACGTTGCTCTGCAAATTATGACACTGTAGTAAAGCACAAACATACTAATTATGAAATTAAACCATACATACACCAATATTTTATCTGGACGGGTGCAGGTGTGTATTTTGGTGTAAGAAAACTTTTCACAAATAATACCAAAAGAATGGGAATTCCTGATGCTTTCCAATGCAGTTATTTATGTGTATAAAATTAGCCAATAGTCAAATCATATTTGTTAATAATTAATATGAATATGATGTAAGTAACATTATTTCTGAGATTTTAAGCTACTGAATAATTTGTACCCTTATTATTTCTTTTGTTGAATTTCCATTGGAATTTAATATTTTAAAGCATATTATTATTTATTTAGAGATAGTAAGGAAGGGCTTGTGGAAACCTTAGAATCAGTAAGGAAAAGCTTGATTCATGAGAGTCAAGACGTCAGACTTTTTGGTCTTATGAAACTTAAAGCGGTTCTGCAAAAAAATCAAACTATTATACAGCAGCTTATTTTGGACTCTGAAAAAGCACATGAATCTATCTCAGAGATTTTTACATTTTTACTTGGTGAGTTATTTTCGCTGTTCTTGTTATTTAATAATACTTATAGTTATAATTATTCTAAGATTTATTTTCACGATTTTTTTATATTTTTTTTATTTTTTTATTTTAGGCCTATTTGAAAGTGGTTGAAAAGAATAGTATATAATAATCTTGATACAGGTTTAGCAAATTAAAACCAACCAATGTTTCTACTTAATTAAATTCTTTTATACCCAAAAATATAAATCTCTTTGCTTAACATGCACATACTAAAATATTAAACACTAAAAACCTGTTCCTTGACTAGAATAATTCTGTAATTTTCCAAATAAGTTTTCTTTATATAAACAGCTCAATGCCTAGTATATATTTATAATAATTCATTAAGCATAATTTTATAGTTCGAGATAAAGATGATTATACTGTAGATATTCATTCATGCATATCAAAAGCAGAATATATTATGGTCTATTCAGTTAATATATATATATATATATATATATATATATATATATATATATATATATATATATATATATATATATATATATATATATATATATATATATATATATAATATATATATATATATATATATATATATATATATATATATAGGACAATGCAGAGAGAACGAAGACTCGGATTTACTTGTGGCTGAATGTCTTGGCTTATTCGGGGCCATTGATCCAGCTCGTCTTCATAAAGATGCAAAAAAGAGTAAATATTTTTTATTTTTTTAATGTATTTTCTTTTATTTCATTAATTCATAGTTTATTAACTAATTGTTATCCCAAATTTTCTTTACTGCTGTAGATAAACTAAGTGAAATTTACGAAAATATCGAAGCTGAATCTTTCGTTACTGATCTTGTTAAGGAATTGGCAAGGTCATTTTTGTCTGCCTCAGATGCCAATGCTCAAACTTGCGCTTCATATGCATTGCAGGTATATGATTTTCAATTGTACTAAAAACTTAATCTTAGGTCTCTATGTACTATGAAATATAAAAGATTAAAATACAAAGAATATATTTCACTACTGTAAGTATGCAACATAATTGAATAAATTAAACTTTTACGCATGCCATAATTATGCATTGTGTTGCATGTGAAAACTCGTACAGTATAGTGATCATGAATATTTTGCTTTAAGATTTAAAGCTGTTTGGTGAATCTTTTGCTGTTGCGCTGGACATATCGAAAGCTTTCGATAGAGTCTGGCACAAAGCTTTGATTTCCAAACTTCCCTTTTTCGGAATCTATCCTTCTCTCTGATTTTCTGATTTCCTTTCTAGTTGTTCAATAGCAGCTGTTGTAGACGGCCACTGTTCATCCTTTAAATCGATTAATAGTGATGTTCCTCTAGGATGTCCTATCCCCAACACTTTCTGCTTTTCATTAATGACATCTCTGTTACTTCATCTCTTATCCACTCCTATACCAGTGACTCCACCCTTCATTAATATTTTCAATTTGAAAGGCACCCCTCCCAACGGCAGTTAATAGACTCAAGGAGGGTAGCCTTGGAGCAACTGACCTCTGATTTATCTCATATTTCAAATTGGGTCAGAGAAAACATGTTCGTTTTAACTGCCATCAAAACTCAATTCTTCCTCGACACAATCTTCCACACAACTATGATATCTTCTTCGAAAACACGTAACTCAAACCCTTATCTCTTCTTAATATTCTTGCAGTTTCTTTTTCTCGTAATCTTTCTTGGAAAGATCACATTACTTCTCTTTCTTAACAAGCTTCTAAGAGATTAGGTGTTCTGAGTCGCCTTCAGAATTTCTTCTCCACTCAGGTTGCTTGCTCTTTATAGGAGTGTTGTTCGGCCCCTGTATAGAGTACGCTTCACGCATCTAGGGTGGTTCTACTCATACAGCTCTTCTTGAAAAGATGGAGTATATTGCTTTTCGTCTTATCAACTCTCCTACTCAGTAATTCTCTCCAGTCTCTTTCAATCCGTCGAATTGTTGCATCAGTCTTTCTATTCTAACGCTATTACAATTTACACTGCTTTCTGATCTCTCTTGTCGCATACCTCCTCCATTGACACGTCTTTCTACATAGTTTCATCTTTTGTCTGTAAAATTTTCTGACCCCAGACTTAACCACTATTCTCAGTCTTACATATATTCTACTGGTAAAGTCTGCAACACACTCCCTCCATCTATTTTCCCAACTTCCTATGACTTACACACCTTTAAACGGCGTATATCGGGACGTGTCGGCCTTTAATTTGACCAGGTTTCCAATTTTCTCCCAAACTCTGGTGGAAGCTTTAGTACTCCTCTGACCTTTGCCCACCAGAGATGAAATAAAACAAAAGAGTGAATTAATATTTCTATATTATTTAATTTAGAGGTAAACTAAAAAACTCAGATTAGGCAAACTATCAGACTTTGAAATATATATATATATATATATATATATATATATATATATATATATATATATATATATATATATATATATATATATATATATAATATATATATATATATTATATATATATATATATATATATATATATATATATATATATTTTTTTTTTTTTTTTTTTTTTTTTTTTTTTTTTTTTTTTTTTTTTTTCTTTCCTAATTACAGCATTATTATTAAATATTCAAATGTTTTTACATATTTTTAATTTTATTTGTTTTTGCATTCAGGAAATTTTAAGGATATATAAAATTGGACCAACTTCTTCAAGAAATGCAGCATCTGTTGGCCATATAGTGTATAGTAAACTTAGTTCTAATATTCAAGAAATTTTGAAGCCTTTGCAAACCTCAAAATATACGATATCATCTGCTAGTCAGCGATCTCCATCAAATTTTCCATCACCCATATATAGATCAAGATATTCAAAAACATTCAACCACTGGGTTATTAACTGGACTTGTTCATTAATCGAAATGGTTACTGGGAATATTGCCAAGCAGGTATATATATATATATATATATATATATATATATATATATATATATATATATATATATATATATATATATATATATATATATATATATATATATATATATATATATATATATATAATGGTGGTGATGTGGATATAGGCCACAAGGGCGTAACGAAACTGGCCCAGTCAAATTGAAATAAATAACACTTCTAACCAAACATGCACCCAACTGACTAAGTAAACATGTTCTGATTCTGCCTTCCGCATTATCAAACTTTTTACCGCTGCGACATCATATAGTTAAGACATATTTAATAAATTTAGACACCAGATCCACAACTTAAACATTCATTTTCTTACTGCATCACAAATGAAAAGTTATTGGATTCTTTCTAGAACAACAATTCATTCAACGTTCAAAAAAGACTTGAAATTCACAGACCAGGCTTCTGTATACATTTTATATATATATATATATATATATAATATATATATATATATATATATATATATATATATATATATATATATATATATATATATATATATATATATATATATATATATATATATATATATATATATATATATATATATATTAGGTATATGCGTCATGTAAACCACTTGTTCGACGTGATACTACAACAGCTCTACGAATTCTTCCACCTCTAATTGTCTGCATTTTGACAGAAGATAGGCCTAATCAGATACCAGTTGCAACGGAATTTCTTTCAGTTATCGGTGCTGAAGAACAAATTGATCCACATGATAAATTTCATCCTTCAAAAGAACTTCAGTTAGTACTTTAAGTTAAATATATATAACATCTCAAAGAGGGTATAGGGTAGTGAGAGTTCAGATAGGCAGAACTTCTTTGAAACTATCAGGAATTTTGTTATTCAGTCATAAAAGCAAAATATTTTAATTTGATTTTTTCCAAGCCAATGATATATATATATATATATATATATATATATATATATATATATATATATATATATATATATATATATATATATATATATATATATATATATAATATATATATATATATTGTAACTAATAAAGAGAATTATCCTTAGTTACTTACAATACTCTTGCTTTATTTTTAGGCACTTGGCTGTTCAGACTATTTTTTCGTGTCTTGACTACATTGAACGTTGGTGCCGTGATAGAAAGCAGAAAGAAACATCATTTAGGAAAAATAAACTTATATTTTCACCGTCTCTTCAGTTGCAACTTGTAAGTTTTCCTTCTCATCCTCTAATATTTCATAAAATTATATATATATATATATATATATTTTTTTTTTTTTTTTTTTTTTTTTTTTTTTTATAAAGTACTAGTCATTACGACTATCACTTTTAATTTATAAATTGATATTTCTTACGATTAACTTTTAGCTATTACGTTATTATTATTGTAGGTTATGGATTTTTTGGACCAAATTCCTACTGATGCTTTGGCGTTAGCTTCATTTAAATCACAAGCGTATTCTAGAGCTTTACTTCATTTAGAAGCATATTGTAGCAAACATCCGGAAAAATTGAAATCAAATCTTAGTTTTTTGCAGGTACTAAGCTCGTGGCATATTTTTTGCTCTGTTTTATATTTACAATTTTCTTCTAAATGCTCAAATCTTTAGATATTTTTCTTCTTAGAGCATTTATGTGGAATTAGGTGAACCTGATGGAGTTGCTGGGGTTGCAGCAATTCGTCAAGAAGAGCCCTCCTTAAAGGAGCAAATTATCGAGTATGAAGCTACTGGTAAGACACATGAGAAAATTTAACCGAATTTTATCCGGAAATCTGATTCGGAAGAGAATTTTGGTTAAAAAAAAAAAAAAAAAAAAAAAAAAAAAAAAAAAAAAAAAAAAATTTTTTTTTTTAAAAAAAAAATTATTTATAGGTCGTCTTCATGATGCCTTAGGATGCTATGAACGTCTATGTATTGCACAGGAAACAGGAGAAATTTATGAGGGAATGCTGAAATGCTATTTAAATCTTGGTCAGCCACAGTCAGTTTTGAATATTGCACACGGACTTATTTCTAGAAAGTAAATTTGGCTACTTATTTAATATTTTTTATGTCTTCCGATTAGTGTATTTCCATATAAATATAAATTTTGAAGTCGTATTTCAAGTCCTGTAGTTTTAAAATATTTTAAAAAAATTAATTTTAAGCTGCTTTTCGATTTTTCTTAATTATCTTAAATTTTCAGTATGTTAACAATACTTTTTCTTTTTTAAAAGGTGTGATTTAGGAGGACCCTTACATGAGTACAGAGTAGAAGCTGCATGGCGACTTGGGCAGTGGAGTGAACTAGAATCCCTTTTAAATTCATCAGAATCTTTAAAAGGATTTTCCTGGGGAGAAGGTGTAGGAAAGGCATTTTTGGCGGCAAGAGAAAGAAATTCCAAAGCTTATCAAAAAGCAATGAGAGATTTACGCATTCAGCAAATTACACCTTTGTCAGCAGCTAGCATGGAAAAAAGCGCATATCAGAGGGCTTATCCCTCTATTCTGAGGTATATATATATATATATATATATATATATATATATATATATATATATATATATATATATATATATATATATATATATATATATATATATATATATATATATATATATATATATATATATATATATATATATATATATATATATAGGGATGTTAAGGGTACTTCCCATCTCATTTCGGTGCCCAATGGTTTGCTCCCTTTCGCACTCATTTCCACCTTCTGCATGGAGTATGCTCTCCTTTACACACATAAAACATTATTATAGACACTCGCCCTTTTTTTAAAAAAAAAAAACAAATTTGTAATGGCGTCAACAACAGTAGCCTCGGAGAAGCCCGGGGGGCGCCTTCCAAAAATAGCCCCTCAAACACCCTTTCCCCCGTCACCACTTGGAAGTTCGTGGCCTCTGGTGGTGTTGTTGGTGCCACCAAGACTCTGCAGCCTGCTTGTCCTGATGCATGGTCATTTTTTTCATTAATTTCTGCAACATTCGTGGTCTACTCTCCAATTTCCACTTTGTTGAACATATCTTTCTTCTTCTAGACCTCACCTCTTATTCTTTACTGAAACTCAGATGTTTGACTGTTCAGATAGTAAACCCTATTCTGTTTCCTCTTACTGTCTCTATCTTCAATTTTCAGTCAAAGGTGGTTGTTGTGCACACGTGCACAACGATATCGTTTGTTCTCGTGTCTCTAATTTGGAGTCTTCCGAATTTTCCACCTTGTAGCTCAGGCTCTCTTGCCATTCTACAACTAAATTCATTTGTTCTGCTTATTTATCTCCTAATTCTACTGACTATCCAAAATTCTTCGACTATTTAAACTCCAAATTAGAGCACATTCTCTCTTCTCCTTTCTC
>SEYY01021838.1:0-15000 GCA_009176605.1 Armadillidium nasatum
TGTTAATATTTTGCATTATGTTTTCAGTATTTTCTCTCAGTCACAGGATTTTGAAGTTATTGCAAATTTGTTTCATTAAAATTTGAAATTTTAGATTCCAAGAAAATACTAATTTTAACATTTAAAGGTAAGGATTTTTAAATATTTTAAACTCACTGACAAAGCATTATCCCAATATAAACTATTAGTTATATGAGGTAAAGAATTATCTCCTTTTAAATATTAACAGTAATTTATTGAGCCTTTATAATATTTATATTATATAACATAGGTTTCATATGTTATGGTATTTCTGTATTTCATCCTTGAAAATAACCGCTTAAAAGAAGTGCCTTACCATGTATAATATTCAAATGTCATAGGATTATATGCGTGAATACATAGCACTTAAAATTGTGTAAATAAATTGGGGAAAAAGTTGAAAGAAGAATGTATTCAAACTTTACCATTAAATCATATAAGTGAATGAGTATGGCAGTCAAGTCAGTGGTCAGAGCTTGGCTGAGAAAGATGAGAATGTGTCAAAACAGGAATAATGTTAGTCATCTTCAAAGATAGTTATGAAAAGAAGCATCCATCATCGCATAGCATAAAAACTAAAAGTAGTAAATGTTAATGCTTTTGTCAGTGGTGTGATTCCTGGTGCAAATAAATAAAATTTTTTATCTTAATTTTTTGCTAATTTCATTGCAGCTGTTATGAAAATGTTTGGAATTGCTTGATTGGTTTATTGCTTATGTAACCCAGAAGCACTCCAGCAGAATGCCAAGTAGCCCCAGTAGTGGTTCCTATCATCCTTCAATGGATTATGTATGAAAAGTGTTGCAATATTTTCTGGGTAAAAAGAGATCGGGTAGAGTCAGAGAGTTGAACCGGCGCCCTAAGATGTAAAAAGAGATTGGGTAGAGTCAGAGAGTTGATAAGATGTAAAACCTTAAACTCTACCATTATGAAAATAAACATACGAGTGGACTATCCAAGATAAGTGAAGCATACATCACACAAAGTTTGAGGACACTCGTATAAAGAGCAAGTACCTAGGTGGTGTAAAGAAATTCTGAATACATCTCAGAAAAAATAATTTCTTTGATGCTTGCTTTATGAGATCAGTTTTGCTCCTCCCAAGATTGATAACAAAAAAACATACAAGTCAGAGCTATAGCATCAAATATATGATTTTGAAGTTATTTCAAAAACTTAATAGTGTTAATAAAAATGAAGAAATCGAGTTTTTGAGTCATTGAAAATAACCAAGCAAGAAGGGATATCATTTGTTTCAAGGTGACCTTCCTAACAGTTACTGAATATCTTTCTGGTTAGAGAGCTTATCAAAATAAAAACAGTAATATTGGGTAGGGTCTTCATGATAAAGAGTGGATAGGCGATATAATGTAAGATTAAAGCTGATGAATAGTCAACAAAGGGTTGGGGATAGTACAAAGTCTTAAAGAACAACACTTCATAATTTAAACAGCGAATGGTGGGTATCTAAAATAGCTGCAATAAAGTGACCAGAATGACCCAGTAATGTTTACAAAGAGAATTAAACTAGTAGACATTGTAGGGAGATATTTGAGTATTAGAGCTGTTTTATCACACTCATATTACATTTTTTCCACCATTCTTTTATATATATATATATATATATATATATATATATATATATATATATATATATATATATATATATATATATATATATATATATATATATATATATATATATATATATATATATATATATATATATATATATCCTTGTCCCATTATTTTTATATTTTCTCAACCTCTTCTCTTTCATACCAAATTATATGTGAATGAATAATTATAATTTGCTTACCAATTTTTTTCTTTTCATTTTCTTTCTATCAAGAATTTCTCTTAACTTTTTTATTTATGTAAATTTTGCGTAAATTTATCATTTTGGTCTATCTAGATTCTTGCAAGTAATTCTCTACTTTTTTGGGGGGGTTTACTTTTATACATTGATTCTTGTATATTCATATTTATAGATATTTTAAAAAAGTACAAGTAGTATAAAATGTAACTGAAAATTTTGATTAGTCACTAAAATTTTAGTACTATTTCTTTAAAATTTTAAAAGAAAATTTTTATTTACTTTATTTTTATTCTTTTAAATTTTTGTTTTTCATTTATTTTCAGGTCTGAAAAATGAGTGATAAATTGGTGATAAAAAAATTAGTTAACCCTTGGCCAGATGTTAAGGGATACACCTTCATATTAGTAAGAATTTATTATTATTAGTAGTAGTAGTAGTAGTTGTGAATATTATTAGTTATAATGCAAAAAAAAAAAAAATTTTTTTTTTTTTTTTTTTATTTTTTTTTTTTTTTTTTTTTTTTTTTTTTTTTTTTTTTTTGGTAATCGTATTCATTTTATATTTTATTACACATATTTTTTAAGATGAAGAGAGATGTAAATTGTTGATAAATTAGTTTGAGAATTGTAATTATATGGAAAAATTTTTACCTCCAAGTTGTTGGAGGTAAGAGGATTTCTTTATAGATGGTGAGAGTTTGATTAGTGTGAGAGGGACACCTCCATTAAGATGAATGGTAAAAGGAGAATTCTTTAATTTATTGTAATAGAAAAAGATGGAGGGTGAATGAATTATTAGAACGTGCTAAAAAATAGAGAATCATATGTGATATGGAGGTAAATTTAGATATAGTTTCACTAAGAGTGATTATAATTAGTTGATATTGTAACCTAAAGCTGTACAAAGAACAGTTTTTTTTAATGTATATCTTACAGAAACAAAATCAATTCCTAGATTTCTTGTATTCTTTTCAGAATACTTTCAATATGTGATCAGTTACTTTTTGACTTTTTGTTAGTATTGGTAGTCGACTGTGTACGAGGAATAGATACATCTAAATTTTGAACCTTTGTATCTTCAGAAAGATATCATAAATTTTTTGTTCTTTTCAAATTATTTTCTTTATATTTTTCCACGGTAGCTTAAGTGATTCTTAAAAGATTAGCTTGCTAAGGAAATTTTATTACATTCTCCACCACTCATGGGTGGATCCGAGCCCCAATAGACATTATGTTCTTGTGCAATACATTTTTGTAGAGGAAGCACAAATGTAGTGCTTATCTTGGATGCGCCAAAAAATATCTTAATATATTTTTAAGGCTTAAATAAGAATTTTGTTAAGGTTTTGAGAAATATATCAAGCTTCATCTTATGTTGCTTATTTCTTACTGATGTGAGAAGCAATCAAAGGAATATTATTTGTTAATCCTGGAAGCGCTTCTCTTAACTTCTAATGTGCAATTGTGGGTCTTCAGCTCAGAAAGACTAAGCATATTTAATATTAGGAACCAGAAATGTGAGAAATATTGTTATCTATTACAAATGAAGGAGGGAGGAACCATTATCCTTGACTATGATTGACGAGTGCTTTTAAAGTACCATTATCCTGTGTTAGTACTCGTAACCAAAATTTCAATAAGCATTTTTGGCAATATTTCTTTACCTTAATAACTTGATTGACAGCTATTATTATTATTATTATCATCATTATTATTGTTATTATCTTTTAATACAGCCTTCAGTTTGTGTTGGAAATGTAGGACAGTTAGCAATGGATTTGCTTATATCAACGTTGGAAACTGTTAAGGTATGTTTATACAAGCTTATTGGTAGTATGGTAGCTGTATAATTATTTTGAGACCTATTTTTATCTTGGTTACAGAGTCAAACTTTTATGTTACATTACAAAATTTGGGTATATATATATATATATATATATATATATATATATATATATATATATATATATATATATATATATATATATATATATATATATATATATATATATATATATATATATATATATATATATATATATATATATATATATATATATATATATATATATATATATATATATATATATATATATATATATATAGATTGGAATTTTTGCATCATCCAGCTCTACTTCCAATTGTTGGTTATGATCCATACAACAACAAATCAACAGAAATATCAACTGCTGCAGACCTACATTTATGCAAAGATAAAAAAGTTGTTTTGTTGCAAATTCGCTCACCCTTGATAAAGGTTTGATGAAGTCTTTGTTGTTTTACATATTATTTATATTAATATGAAATTGTTGGTTAAACCATTGGATGTGGTTGTCTGCCATTGCATGTTTAGTTTATATTTTATGTAGTTTGGGGGTAATATATTTTGTATGTTTGATATGTATTTACTTTAGTTTGACAGGAGTAGTCTTGGTAGATCCTTGTTGTCTGTTTTTCTTATGTTGAGTATTAAAATGTATTAGACCTAAATGTCAGAGGTCTTTTAACCCATTGGTGTTTAGTAAATGAAATTATGGACTTGTGTTACTCTGTATTTTAGTTTATTTATCAAAAAAGAATTAAGTTTTCATCTCACAAGCATTGCCCAATTCAAGGAGAGGAGCTTCTATGAACTGTATGAGAGATCAAACCAGCGCCATCAAGCACTTCGAGTCACAGTGTTGGTTAATCATAGAAGAAATTTTATAACTTTATAAAATAATAGCTATATTTTTATTATAAGGTAGAAAAGGAGAGCTTTTTGAAGGAGTTATCCAGCTGGGTATCAGATTGCGCCTTCAGGAGTGCCATTGTCTTGAGCTCATCCCATGCCCAACTTCGTTTCGACGCCCAGATGATTGGGTCACAGTTCCGGTATATTTGTAATGAATTTCAGCATCCTGATATTGATAGATTAAGGTGAGATGGGTTTGATATAGTAATCATAATATACTGATGGGGAGGTTACATAAGTTATCTCTAATTTTGAACTATGAATTATTATCAATTCTTTTAACACAATCAAAGGGTGAAGACCCTTCCTGGGAGTGGGTGTTGGTAAAGATTAGTGTAATAAATATAGAGGTTTATGTAAAAGCTAGAACCTTTTTTTTTTTTATCTTTGTGCCACTCAGGCTTGCAATATTTAATTATATGAAAGAGAAATGTGAGTAACATTTATTTTCTTTCTTTATTGAACTCTTCAGGGAGGTTGGTGGGATTGAGATGGAGGAAAGAGAGGATGATTGTGGTGTTAAGAAGAGAAGACTTCCTGGAGGAGGGTTTGCTCTTAAATTCCTAACTTTAAGGTAAGAACTAATTTGTTTAAATTGTTTTGTAGGACTTTTAATCCTGTCCATATTTTTTATTAGCATTGAGACGGGTTTCCCGTTGGGACATTGCCTCAAATTTTTAGATAATTTAATACAATTATTGTTTATGTTTAACTTATTTTTAAGTTTTGTACTTTTTCTTAATTGTAACAAAATTTTATGAAAAGATTGAAATTTATTTGGAGTTGAAATAGAATTTGGAGTTGGGTACCGTGGAATATATTCTCGGAATTGGAATCAGGAATCCAAAATTAGTCGGAATCGTACTCGGAACTCACTGGTGGATTATTTTGTAACAATTCCATTGCCCTGATTTCAAGGTAAATCAAATAGGGATCCAATTTAAGCAACTCAAGTTTTGGGAACTTATACAAAACTATATAATTTTTTTTTTTTTTTTTTTTTTTTTTTGGTAGAAAAGGTTAACCAAATTGAAATATAAAAATTAATTTTCGAATCTATCCAAACTTTTTGGTTAATATTTAATATTAATCTTTAATTTACTTGCTTGCAACAACTCCAGGGTCAATATTAGAAACTTTTATGCCTAGAGATCTCGAGAACTCTAGGGGAAAGAGTTTAGAGGCTAGATGGCAGAAGATGCTAGTTGCCCTTAAAAGAGTAAAGACTCTATCTAGAAATGTAATAAACAAGTACTAGCATCTTGTATAGAACTGAATGATGAAAGAGTTTCGAGGTCAGAAAGAAGATACTAATTCCACCGACAGGGTGAAGATCCTTCCTGGGAGTGGGTGTAGATGAAGATTAGTGTAATAAATATAGAAAACCCACTTGAAAATTAGATCAAATTCCAAGAATTACACGCTAGCATCATCCGGTACACTGCTTTTGAAAGTGTACAAATCACATGAAATGGGGAATACTTAAGAATGGAAGAGTATTGTAGACTACCAGTAGAGCACATGTAAGAATGAGTATTGTGGTTAGAATTGGGGTGGGATTATTAGACAGAGAAAGAATGTGACTGTGTAGAAAGATTAATCACACGAACTCTCTCCTTTAAAAAAGTATGTGACTAATTATATTAAAAGAGAAGTGACATTGGTAATCCCAGTAGGAAAAAAAAAGTGGTTTTAACCATTTGACTACTAAAGAAAGATAGGAGAAGAATAGTGACAGAAGAGGGAGTTCTATAAGTGAAGTCACCACAGATATATGATGTGTACTCCACACGATTATGACATCATCCTTTTGCAGAACAAGTAACTGGGATGACGTTAGATTTCTGAAGGTGCCTCACTAGTTATGTAGTGAAAGAAGCAGTGAGATTCTTCCAAGAATAGTAAATGCCAAGAATATTTTTTGACAACGGAAGATTGAAATCTGAGTTTTTTGAGTTTTTGAAGATGATGATTATGTAGTTTTGTGATTGGTCACATCTAGTAGATATTTAAAGGGATTGAACTTTTGAGTTATTGAAATCAACCATGTTATGTGTCCCAATGAGAATTATCATGAGAGGTCAGTTGCTCTCAAGATCACCTATAAGCTTTGCTTGCTTTGTTTGTTTTAAAAGGAATAAGCAATTAAAAGTAGTCATCCTCATAGGTTTGATTAGGAGATGAAGTAACAATTACAAAGGGAAGGAAAGAGGTTTGAGAAACATTATTTTTAGATTTAAAGGATTAACAGTACTTTAAGAGCGACCGGAAAGGAAATCAGAGATACTGAAGGAGGGAAATTGGTGTTAGGAACACTGTTTTACAATCTTTCTTTCCCTCTCATATATATATATATTAGGTTGGCAGTATAAAGGCTTGAAATCTATTACAACCTTATACTTAACACTTAGGGTAGAAAGTAGTACTAATTATTATTTTAGTAGAATTTGTTGTAGAAAATCTTATTAAATAAGATCATAACTATATACGTTAATTAATATCTTAGGTTTTTTTTTTTTTTTTAAACTTTAAATTTTTATTTTTCAGTAAAATTCCAACAGTAGTTCTCACAAAGTTCGTCGACGAAGGGGATAATACCAACGACGCTTTATCCGTAGTGTCTTTCCTAAATAATTGGGCGCAGTATTTGGCAAGTATATTATTACTTTGAAATTAAAGGAAATTTATGATGATAGTTATTGTACTTATTATTATTATTATTATTATTATTTACAGGAGTCCCCAAAATGGAAAAAACCTTTTTCTTGGAAAAATTTATTTGGGGCACCTCCGCCTTTAGCTTTGTATTAATATTAATAAACTATTTTGGATTCTTCCGTTTTATTTATCATTTTTTGTAGGATTTATCATCATCTTTGGACTATTTTTTTTTTTTACACGGTGGTGGAAACTTCAAAGTAAAACAAACTCTAGAAAATATTTGTTTGAATACAAGTAATTTATTTCAAACTTTTCTATTTCATGTTTGAATGTTGATAATCTTTCATTATATATTTTGACTTTATAGAAATTTTCACTAAAAATGTCCAACATTGACCAGGATTAAGAAATGAAATTACTACCATTATATTTGGATTAGTAATACTAGTCATTTTTTTTTTTTTTTTCAAACTAATTGAGAGTTTGTAATAAACTGGTTTAGATAGGTTAAGTCAAGCCATGAAGACATTGTCTACCATTACACAAACGGTAGACACGTATTGTTTGAGGGCGACGGTTCGATCCCACATGCAGATCCTATATACTGTTATTCTACTCGAATAGGACAATGAAATGCGAACTTTTATTCTTAAAAAGTCAGGTAGAGTTTAGTAGTCTCGTCAAAATCGAGAGAGAGACTCGGGTATAAAACCTTTAAATATTTACTATAATTATTTTGTCGACAAACCATAAATCAAAAATGTTTCAGACTCAGTCGCCGATATTATGTAACTTGGCTCTCGAGTTCTAAGAATTTAATGCTTATAAATTAAGGCTACTATTCAAGTCAAACCACCACAAATCAAAATTTTAATGAATTAGAATAAGAAATCTACCACACTAGAACTATACAAATTAAAATCCGAATTATATCCAAATTTGCCACAGTAAATATTGAAACCAGCTGCATTTAAAAACTACCACAAGAGGTTGCAGAGTTAGGGATTACAAAAACTACAACCACTAAAACCAAATCTACCACAAGAGGTAGAGTCAGGGCATCCAAAAACTACCACCACCACTAAAACCGAATCTACCACAAGAGGTTGTAGAGTTAGGGCACCAAAATCTACCACAAGAGATCGTAGAGTTTGGGCATCCAAAAACTACCAACCACTAAAATCAAATCTACCACAAGAGGTTGTAGAGTTAGGGCAGCCTCAGGAGCAAAATTATTTTAGTGATGGAGCCATACATAAAATGTTGCATTGTACAACCCTGACTAACCATTCATTAAAGCTCGAACTACACCCAAAAACCATCAAAATCTACTTCATCAACCATTAAAACCAAATCTACATCCATAACGTACCACACTAGAACCAGTAACCCCAAAACTAGTTCCATACAGGATCTACACAAGTATTAAAACTAAAAATCTACCACACTATAGTAGTACCACTAAGACAAAAAGGAATTTTTTTTTTTTTTTGAAAAGAAACGAATTTTAATTTGACAATTTTTTATTGAATGTATTTTATCTACAATTACAAGTTTAAAGAGGTAGGATTCTCTCCCTCCCTGCGTAGCGGGATAGTACCGGAGAGTTTTGAGAAAAAGATAGAAGAAAGAAATGAATCTATAACAAAAAAAAAAAAAAGAAAAGAAAAAAGAAAACGCAATAAAAAGAAAATAATTAATTATATAATGCTAACATAAGAAATTACCCCGGTAGTGAGAGTCCCACTGCTGGGGGGTTTTCTGTGGGCTTTTTTTATTTATTTTTTTTTCTTTCCTTTTTCGATACAAAGTTTTACTTTTATTAAAGAAATCATAATTGCAAAAATTTATTATTATTATTATTATTATTAATTTTTTTTTTTTTTTTTTTTTTTTTTTTTTATTTATTTATTATTAATTATTATTATTATTATTTTTCTCCTACAAAAATTTTGAGATTTGCAAAACATTTTAAAAATTTTGTATTATAAAATAATTTTATAATTATAGATTTTTGTCATTTATTTATTTATTTATATTTACTTTTTAAACATTTATTTAATTTATTAAAATTTTCCTCATTTTTTATATTTTTAAAAACTTATTTTTTTGTTTTTGTTTATTTTTTTTTTTTTTATTTTTTTAAAATTTTTTTAAATTTTTTAAAAAAAAAAAAAAAAAAAAAAAAAAAAAATAATAATAATTATAATAATAATCATTTATTATTATTATTATCATTATTATTAGTATGACTCTCGACCCCCTCTCGCTCTATACCCCAATTTATCCATTTCCAATAACCCTTATATCACTTCATGCCCTACGCATCCACCTCTAAATACCGGGCATGGATGTAGTTATGATGATGATGATAATACCAGCAAGGGCAGAAGGAGGGGTAGGGGGGCAAAGTCCGGGGCAGTGGGAGCGAGTGACGAGGCATCGAGAGCAATCTGAGATCAAAGATGGACTTTACAAAAAGAGGGATACACGCAGTCTACTATGGGGGGTAAGGGTAATCATGGTCATCACCTTCAGGTAGTTCATATTTTTGAGAGAACCATCCACTGTTGAGTACCATTAACTATATAAATTTAACCCTTCGTTATTTAAGGGAAACCCTGAGGACTTAAAAAAAAGGAGAGGGTATGGGTAGGGGTATAAGGAGTGAAGGAAGCGTATCCCTCCCTTCGTGTAGATTGTACTATTATTATTATTAATCATTCTTTCAAAAAAATCCTACAAACGTTGGTGGGTTCAAATGATTAGAATCAAGTTTAATGCCTTCTGTATCTCCTCCTCCTGGACCTACTACGCTCCTCCTCTTCTCCAACTCTCTCTCTCTCTCTCTATGGACAACATCCGGACCAAAAGGAGGTCGACCTCTAGCTTCAAATTTACACTGAATCCCTCCGGAAAAAAGAGGTCTTCCGACTAACTCTCACTCTTACAGAGTGGCGTATTGAAAAGGAGAGGAGAATATATCGGCAGGCAGTGTTTCGTCTCATCATTATTATTATTTTTCCTTCTTCAGGTTTCTCATCACAATAGTACAGTAGAAGTACTACTGCTAGTAATTTTATAGTTAAGTGGTAAAAACTAATAAGTAATAATAGTAAAGAATCAATTATTATTATTATTATAATTAAATTAAATTTTTTTTAAATATATAATTAAGGGCTAGTTTTTATCCTTTTTCTTGGAGGACCAATTGGGGGAACCTGTTGAGTGGCGAGAGCCCTAAAGGCTTCCGCTATTAAGTGAGGGTGAGATTGGATCATGGACTTCCATCCTACTGTTTCCATAACGTCCGTCGCATGACTGCAAGAAAAAGAAATTAATAATAGTAATAATTAATAGTAGTAATAATTAAT
The DNA here is from genome assembly GCA_009176605.1 of Armadillidium nasatum. NCBI lineage: Eukaryota > Metazoa > Arthropoda > Malacostraca > Isopoda > Armadillidiidae > Armadillidium > Armadillidium nasatum. Next base: position 10,609 of record SEYY01021838.1, read on the forward strand.
AATAGTAGTAGTAATTAAATACAAACTCTACCATCCTATTTCAAATTTGGCTACTGTTAACAATTATCACCCCTTCCTCGATTAATCTTACTACACGTACCCTTAAACCAATATCTCCCCTTCAACTTGTCTACTTCTCTACCTATTTCACATCTTTTATACATAGTAGACTATTTTTCTGCAATGTTACAACACTAAAAAGGCTTCCTGTACACTTTTCTTCTAGACTTCTTCACACATACTCTTCTTCCTTTTCTGCAAACCTAAGCAAGCTATTAATTCTACTCCACTCTATTTCATGTTTATATCCGAAATGTCCTGTTTATTTGCGATTCTTAGTTCTAGGTAGTAAACCCTAAAAAAAACATTTGAAAATACTGCTTCAATAACCTCTATGAAAGAGAGACATCGTTCAATTTCCTACCTAGTGGAGTATGAATATGTCGACAACATAATAGGGTAAGTTGGAGTCACGGACACAGGACTAGAAACAAAGGTTCTTCCATTTCATTGCTTGAAACAACTTCAGGACTAGCACTGGAAACAAGGATACACAGGAACACCATCTTCTGGAGATAAAGCTTTAAAGCCATATGGAAAAAGATGCTAGTCTCGCTGACAGGTTGAAAACCCTTCCCGAAGGTAGAAAGCTCAAGGACTACCTTTGGAAACTAATACGCCAAGAAGCATGACCCCCTTGAGAACTTCAGGAGAAAGAATATGAGGAGAGATGGAAGATACTAATTTCACCGACAAGGTAATAAATCTTCCTGAGAATTAAGTTCTCCTCCTCCATAACATTTTGATTCATAATTTATCAAAATCTATCCTTCAATAGTAATTCAATTAACTTTTTTTTAATTATCTAATGGTAAGAACAAAGTCAAAAAATTGCCCCCCAAAAAAAAAGAATTTTTTTTAAATGTTAAATTTTTCATTTTAACACCTCTGCATTCCTACGGCTATTGTACACGGTGAGAAATATCTCCTCCAGATAAAAAAAAAAATTTCATAAATTCATCAATTTCAATATAATTAACTGTAAAATTAATACGAGAATATATGATTATTACCATCCTCAATGTAGTCTAACGATTATTACTCCTTCAACCCTTTTCCTTTATTTTTTTTCCCCCTCTGTCCGTCCTTTTCCTAATTACCCTTTGCACCTTCATAATTCCTGCTCCTCCTACCACTACAAATATACTTTTTTCCGTATCAAAAACCGCATACATCAATGAATACCCTCAACAACTCCATATACTACTCTCCCACCAGCATCTCTACACAGTCTCTCCCTCAACAAAAAACCCAAATCTAATCACAGGAACCTTACTATAAAAAACCTTTCCTAAAGTGATCAAACCCTCTCCTCCTTCGATCCAAAATAAACCCAATATTAACATGATAAAATTTCAAGGTAATATAATCTAGTTTAAGGAAAAAGGCTAAAGTTAAACTCGACTTACGTGTTAATATACTCGATTGCTTGGGCTTTTAACTGATCCGCTGAATGTAAGTCGGCTAAAATTAGAACTTCTGCTGAATTTTCCGTATTTAGATTGATACAAAGGGCCTCTTCGCACATCACTTTTAATCGTTCTAACGCATACTGAAAACAAAAATTATTATTATTATTATTTTTAATACATTATTATTATTAATGCATTCTAATAAAGAACTCACTTCTACAGGAGAAGTGAATTGACACCAACAACGTACGGGGTTTACCTTATCGGCGGCCGCGAGTAAGTCATCCGCCATTTTTTCGAGGTTGGAAGCTTTGGCTGTGTATATAAAACGTAACATCTCCCGCAACACCTCGTGGTCTACGTCTTGGATTTCGACGCGATTGTGCTTTCTCTCCTCCATCTCGTGGGCGAACATTGCCGCGAAAACCGGAGACCGCGCTGCCAAAAAGAAAAGAAAAAAAAGAAGTGTAAAATTTAAATATATAAAATCTAAATGTACGGTATTTAAACTATAACAAAAAAAAAATAAAAAATATATATATATATATATATATATATATATATATATATATATATATATATATATATATATATATATATTATATATATATATATATAACAAAATATATATATATATAATAGTACTATCAAACCAATGATGTACCAAAATTAGGAACAAAGAATGAGATCTTAATAACTACTGTACCAAACTACTACTACTCATTTGGAAATAACAAATAATGTTAAATGTAAGCTAAAAACCTATTTCTCAATTTCAATATATTCTTAACTTTAACATTAGATTTTTTGAAATACTAACAACAACAAGAACCACAACAACAACAAACTACAACAACGTTTCTCAAATGTAATCATAGGACTACTCAAAACCACACATTAATAAGGTAGCTCAGCGGCAGAGCACTCGCATGGCAAGCGAGAGTACCAGGGTTCGAGGCCTGGTCGGGGTGGGAAAAGTGAGCGGTTTCTCCTTGCGCTTAGCTCCGAATGACTCAGTCGTTAAAACGAGTACATTAGTCAAGTGCTCTTGTCACTGATGGGAAATAATCTCCGGCATCCGCGATAGGCATGGCCTGGCCCTGCCAGCGGTATCCGCCGTGGGCCCGTGAAACCCAAGGATCTTCCTCGAAACATCCCACTGAAAGGATACAAGTCCTTCCTGGGGGATGAAGATTATTTGACTCTGTTAGCTTAGCGGAAAAGCACAAGCTTAGCAAAGCGAGAGTACCAGGGTTAGAAGCTTTCGTGGACCCGTGAAACCCAAGGATCTTCCTCGAAGCATCCCACTGACAGGACATAAGTCCTTCCTGGGAGGTGAAGATTATTTTATCTGAAAAGCCAAACTTACTTTTGAGTAACTAACCCAAAACAATCATGCGACCCAAACAATGAAACAAGACTCTACAATCAAGAGGCCTAAACAAAGAAACACCACAGTATCTACAGTATAAGAGAGCTTTTTGGTAAGACCCGTATGTCCCATCAGCATTATCTTTTGTACTGTCGATAGTACTAGTACAAAAGAGAAAATAGAAGTATTCAAATTCGTAAATATTTACATCTTTTGCTTGCCTATTATTCCCTAAAAATGTTCCTTGCACAATTAATTGACCTGACCCTTGAACAATATAAAAAATCATTAATTTAGAAAAGACCATAGGTAAAATGGGGGCCCCCCTAGAGGAAACCAGTTTACAGATATCAACTTCTTAACGTCAGAAGAAGAAGAAGAAGAAAAAATACTTTCAATATTCCTACTTCGGTTTTTCTCCTCGGTAGAATAGACAATTATTTTACATATGTTCTTAAGACAATTAATGCCACTTTAAGTTCCTACAATAAGATTTATTGGATAAAATAACCAGACTGAAATGAACTAGGAACTCTATCCTATTACGTATCCTTTTTTAAAATGAAAAAAAGCCAAACATTTTTTATTTAAGCAAAAAACAAAAACAAAAGCAAGAGGAACCAAGTTTCATAATGTTAAAAAAACAAATGATGCAAAACATTCATAAAGAGCAAAATCTATGCCGTTTTTATCTTATCTAAAAGAGTGAGGTCGGGAGGGGGGGGTAAGATGACCTCGAGAGGGAATGTGAAATAGTTGAGGGGGATAAGGGGGTAAGATGGGAAATAACACAAAAGCATTTTTTCCAAGTACTTACAAAGTACAATAAAAAAAAAAAATGCGAAAATTTATATAATAAAAGTTTCCCGAAGAAGCAAACTAGGAACTAAAAATCAAAAACCCCACACGGTGACTCACCTGCTAAAATAGCTTTATGGGCTTGGAATTCCCTCCCACCGACGGCGAGGGTGACGTCGGAGAATTTCTGAGACTCGAAGAGGACTCCAAGGTCGTCAGAGAGACGACAATCGGGAACTTTGAACTGAACAGCGTTGCTCTGACCAGAAATATTGATGCTGTCTGCTACAACAGACACCTACACACAAAAAATACACACACATTATATATATATATATATATATATATATATATATATATATATATATATATATATATATATATATATATATATATATATATATATATATATATATATATATATATATATATATATATATATATATATATTTATATATATATATATATATATTATACCATTTATTTTAAGACTAATCAAAATAACCTTGAGAATATATAGATTTCTTCATCTAATTTTTTTTACTTGTTTATTTTTTTTTTGTTTTTTTAAAAACAATTAAAAATTAAGTAAACACGCAGTCACTCTCTCTTCTCTCACACAAACAACAATATATATATATATATATATATATATATATATATATATATATATATATATATATATATATATATATATATATATATATATATATATATATATATATATATATATATATCACCCTCACCAGG
>SEYY01021838.1:27500-30000 GCA_009176605.1 Armadillidium nasatum
TAACCAAGGAGAACCAGTTACGGTTACATCGCTGTAACACCTTTGATAATGTACAGTCGTCAACAGAAGTTCGTTCCTATTAGGCTGGAAATAAATATTTATATAAAATGGAGATCATTTCATAAAAGCTCTATTTTGAATAAAAAGAAAATAAAAACATTGAGCGGGGCTTAATTGAACTGTGATTGGCTGAACCTGAAATGATCTCCATTTTATATAAATATTTATTTCCAGCTTAATAGGAACGAACTTCTGTTGACGACTGTACATTGCAAAAATTGTCCTAACGAACCGTTGGGACAAGTGGTAAAAATGTCACCATAAAATTTTCAAAAGAGAAAAGACATGTTAAGCATAAGAAAGTTGCTTCACTGATTTATTTTCTAATACGAAAATAATTGAAAAAATGTGACATTTTGCCACTTTTGTCCCAACGATTCGTTAGGACAATTTTTGCAGTAGTGATAAATGGTTGGATTAAAGAGTGGTTGAACAAAAGATGGTAGTATGTACTACTGAATGGCAAAAAATATTTTGGGGTGTTATTATCAGTAATCTTAAAAGTGGTTTGATCTGTTTGGAAGCAAGGAACAGATATAATTACATGTATTGGCAGACACAACCTACAAAAATTCCTCTCCTCAAATAATGCTACCCTCATGAGATAAAAAAACTATTAAAAATATAAAATAAAATATATAAATAGGTAATATTGTTTCCAAAAGCAAGAAGGCTAATCAGTAAAGAGTATAATAACAATGTTACGCCAGTATTGAAGTCTGCCTTACAATATTGGGCCTCTAATTTAAGAATATATATATATATATATATATATATATATATATATTATATATATATATATATATAATATATATATATATATATATATATATATATATATATATATATATATATAATATATATATATATATATATATATATATATATATATATATATATATATATATATATATATATATATATATATATATATATATATATATATATATGGTGAAAAGAATGTCATGCAGAGCACCAAGTATGATTTGTGACTCTGAGGTCAAAGGTTATAAAAATAGAAGCTTAGGGAGCAAGAAAATATTCTGTTGAAATTCGAATACTTAAAAAGTGAAATGATGCAAATTTGCAAAATATTTACATCTTTCAGTAATCCTACGATCAAGTAAGTTGCTTCCAGTCGACAATGGAATAGAACTAAGTTAAAAAGAAACCAAGCCATCTTAGTGTTAAAAAAAAAATGCTTATTCAGCAAATAAAGAATACAATTCTATTACAACATTTTTAGTTACTGCAGTCATTAAACCTAACCAACCTGAGATAAATAGTGACTATAGTTTACTCAAATGACTATCAACATATAGAAGTACCTTCAGTTTTAGCATGTGTGGTTGTACCATATATTAACTTCCCCTTTATGAATGATAGTAATTGACTATTGACAAACCTTTGGGTGTGATTACTTGTCATTGCATAATTCAGTTTATTATGCATTATGGGTTACTGGGTGTTTGGGTAGACATTATCTACTTTAGTTTGACTGGGACAGTCTAGACAGTCCCTTGTGGCATCTCGCCGTCTATTTTTGCCACGCTAATATATATATATATATATATATATATATATATTATATATATATATATATATATATATATATATATATATATATATATATATATATATATATATATATATATATTAGGGATGGAGCGATACCAAAATTTTTACTGATACCGATACCGATACCTAAAAATTCCCGAAGCCGATACCCGATATACCCGATACCTTATGCCGATACTTACCGATACCACTACCGATACCGATATTTACTCCTATACAAATTTTTTTGCCGATACCGATACCGATACGAAATATGCCGATACCGATACCGATACCGATACTTCACTCCATCCCTAATATAATATATATATATATATATATATATATATATATATATATATATATATATATATATATATATATATATATATATATATATATATATATATGTAAGACAAGGCTGGTGAAAGCACAATGGTGATACGCCTCAATGAGAGAATGCTAGTCATAAAAATTGATTTTTATTTTTTTTATTTTATTAATTTAATTAATTTTTTGGATTAATGGATGGCCGAATGGATAAGGATATGGGACACCTTTTCTCGCTCGCAACTCACATAGTTTTAAATTCTATCTATATAGACACTAGGCCCATATATATATATAAATATATATATATATATATATATATATATATATATATATATATATATTATATATATATATATATATATATATATATATATATATATACCATTCTTTTAAAATTAAAATTTAATTATCATAGCGGTAGTAACCATATCAACGTGTTTACAATGGTGTAACAATTACGATACACTTCCTATTAATTAACCTTCCCCCCCTCATCCCACCCACCCCCTCAACTACTACTAAAGTACGACAATTATCCCTAATTAGTATT
>SEYY01021838.1:45000-50855 GCA_009176605.1 Armadillidium nasatum
TTGGTCAACATCAATGGAAGACATATCAAGAGAGACACACTATTTGAATTTGTGCAAGTCAAAGGGAGGAGTAGTGGGAGAGAAGAACAGTACAGAATGTAACAGAATGAGCATATCATTCAAGTCTATGGTCAGAAAGCTGGACTAAACAGAGAACGATGTTTATTAGTGACGTATTCAGTGTAAGATATTTAGATATAAATAAAAAATCTATATATCGCATTTAATTATTGACTCACACTGCAGATAAGAAAATTCTTAATGCTCTCTGCAGATGTACTATATATATATATATATATATATTATATATATATATATAATAATTATATCATATATTATATATATTATATACTATATATATATATTATATCTGATTTATACGAGTCAGTCAGTTGAAGCTATTATCAATGTGCTAAATATTTTCCTGAATAGACTTCTACACTCAACTAGACGACCTTTTCCTGCACAAACATATAAGGCAACCTATCCACTAACTTCCTCCTTCAAACCCTCCCACACTCCCCCATTAAAGTGTGCTACCCACTTTGCAATCACACTTTCCAGTATTTCTCCCCCTTCAATTTATCATTAGGGGGAGGAACGAACAGAAGAATAGAGGCAATGTAAAATAAAAATAAAAAATTTCTATCTTTTCTGGCCAAATATTATAGAATATCTCAATTATCTATATATATATTATATATTATATATATATAATATATAATATATATATATATATATTATATTTATATAATTATATTAAATAGGTATTACACACCTACCAAATGGAGGAAAAAATCACTTAATACTTAGTCCCCCCCCCATTCCCTTCCCCAACTTATTCATTCTCCTTGATCCCCCACATCTCCTTAATTATCAAAATATTCCCCCAACCCCTACCTTCACATTTACAACAACCCTTCCTGTTGCTCTTTCTCAAATATCTTAAATGCTAGAAGAAAAATAAAAAATAGATTGCCCTCTGTGGATTGCCACCCATTTTTTTTTTTCTTTTTTTTATTCAAATGCCAACTTTTCACATTTTGACCACCCACCTTATCATGCCCAAATGCCCCATACATATAAACATATCAGAGGACAAAATAGCACATGTATAATGCTCTTTAATAAATATGCAAAATATTTTAGAATTACACACCAAATTAAGGTAGTACATTTATATAGTCACTAATAATATGCAAGACATTTTATAACTACAAAAGCAACTACATTTAGCCACAAAATCCCCTTCAAGAAAGGAAATCTGCATAATTCTACAGATATTATTCAGTAGAATTCTCTACAGACATTCTTGGCTTCCTTATCACTCACTCAACCTTTAAACCTACATTTTATTTTCATTTAGCTCTAAGGACACTATAAAACTCTTTAACTCTTCCCCCCACCTAAATAGTTGCCACTTATATATATATATATTATATATATATATAATATATATATATATAATATATATATGATCAGATTCCCTCCACCCTCAGTAAATGCTTGCTACCTAAGTGAAATTAGACAGAGAGATAGAATTCTTAAGTTAGAATTTATCTAGACTAATTTCTTATTGCCTTTCATTTCCAGCCTCAAAGAAAAACAAAAAAAGTGGGTCACAAAATACAAAAGATTGTTAAAAAAATAAAAAAAATAAAAAAACTAGATCACTCAATCTCTTGTTTATTATTTCTAATTTTTTAATGTGCTGAAAACATTAATCAGACTAAAACATTAAACAGACTAAAACATTAAAACAGCCTAAAAATTGCTACTGTTAACGGTCAATTAAAGAATATTTTAACTACAACTTCTAAAAATAAAAATTCTTCTTCCAAAATATTAAAAAATTATAACTTTAAATTTAAAAATAAAAAAAAAAAAAAAAAAAAAAAAAAAAAAAAAAAAAAAAAAAAAAAAAAAAAAAAAATATATATATAATATATATATATATATATATATATATATATATATATATATATATATATATATATATATATATATATATATATATATATATATATAAAAAAAAAATACACTAATTATTTGGTTTATATTCCGAACTGAAAATAATAGCATCAAAACCCCATTAAACAAGGAGGTCAAAACTAGGTCAACATTCCTTGAGCACTTCCCTCAGACAAATCTCTTGACTCTGACTCGAATTTTATTTTTTTTTTTTTTTTTTTTTGAAACTTATAAATCTTTAAGCTATTAATTTCAAAAGAATAAAAAAATAAAGGTTTACAATTAAGTAAATAAAGTGTGCATACCACTTTCAAGATATTATAGTATAATAATAATAATAATAATAATAATAATAATAATAATAATAATAATAATAATAATAACCCTCTCAATTCCAAACCATTTCAACCTACAATATCAATAATTTAACAGTAAATATTTAAATGAGTATCCTTTAAATACAAAAGCACTAGAAAGCCTTGTATGTGTGTGTGTGTGTGTATCAAATAATTGAACAATCACTTTCAACTCTCTGGAAGAGAGAAACTGTTTCCTTTTTCTCCTTGACTTTTATTAAAGGTATTTATTTCATTTCAATAAATCTTACTTTTACATTTATTATAAAATCTTTTTTTTTCTTTTTTCTTTACCTCCAAAATTTTATAGTTAACACCCAGTTTTAAATAACTATTTTTCCCCTGTCAAGGTAAAATAATAGAAATACCAAAAGGAAAGATCAAATATAAAATATGTCATTCGGGGTCATGAATTCTATTGGAAACCTTCAGAGTACTCCAAAGCAAGAGCTCAAAAGTACCCCAAAATTACTCTAAAATTACCCACTCTAAAAGTACCCAATTACTCTAAAAGTACTCTAAAATACTCACTTTTAAAGTAAAGTACTCTAAAATACTCTAATTTCTTGTATATTCAAAAAAAAAAAAAAAAATATTTAAAAAATATATATATATTTTTATATTATATTATATTATTATATTATATATATATAATGTATATTTATACTTATATCCTATTATTCTGCTTTCCTTCCCCAAACTTACATCAACTGGGTCAAACAAAGGAAAAGTTATGATGTGATTTGAAGGAAATAGAGAGAAGGGGATGGGAACTATCATTTGACATTATGCATTTTTTTTTTTAAAGCATTTTATCATACATGCACACAAATACACTCTGAACAATAAAAAAAAAAAGAAATTACTAATAGATGATGGAAATTAAAATATCAAAACTTAAAGTAGTAACTACCATGCGACTCCAATTCAACTAAACTACCATTAACAAATTACCATTCCACAAATCAACAAGAACGTAAACCCTACCCTTTCCATTCAAAAGAGGAGAGGCGGGTTTGTAACTATATATATATATTATTCTATATTATCTTATATATTATATTATATTATATATTTATATATATATTATTACTTATATTATACATCATTACGTTATTTTATTTTATATAAAAAATCTAGTATTAAATAGTATTGTTACAATTTATATTTTAATAAAATATAATTATAAAAACTATATAAAATTAATTAATACTGTAATTACTGTTATTAATTTTTAATATTATAATATATATTATTTAATATAATATAATATAAAATCATTATTATTTTAATTAAAACCTAATGAATACTTGTTTTCTTTAAAAAATTGTATAGCTACAATACAATAAAATAATGAAAATATATTTTACACGTTAGACCCAGGTCCTATATTAACATCAACAAAATTTTTTTAACCTTCTTTCTAGAGTTACCGAAAACCCTTATAACCCAATTATTTATAGGTTACAGCACTCAAGTTCCAATTCCTTTCTACTTAACGCCAGAGAGCTACAACTTTTTTATTCAGGTTGTTCTAGTACTTTTTAACTCTTGTTTCAATAATCAACTACCATACTACTACTATACTATACTCTGTGATAATACTAGTAATTAAATACTAATAGGTCTTCCAAATATATTCTAAAAATCTTCTTTAGAACTTAGTTTTTCACACCTATAATAATAAAATAATAATAATATATATAATAATTTTTCAGATACAAGTTTTTATTTTGAACTCCATACCTAACTGAACTTTTTAAAACTATTTTGACAAAATAAATGCCTAAAATTGCACTAATTCTAATAATAATATAATTATTATTATTATTATTATTATTATTATTATTATTATATTATAAATACATAAAAAATTTAAGTTTAAAAATTTTTTTAAATTTCTTATTTATTATATCTATTTTATTCATTTATTTATCTTAATTTTTTAAACTTAATAAACTATTAATCTAAGTTCAAATACAACATTGTAAAGTAATTCAATAATAATAATTATATATTTCTATAATAATAATAATAATATATAATAATAATAATAAAATATATGTAATAATTAATATTTATGTATAAGCTTGAATACATTCCTCAAGAAACTTTAACTATCCCACCCAAAGCATATGATGCGACTCCCTAGACTTATTTCGTTTTTACATCAACACATGTCCATCGACTTTTCATACTCCCTGTAAGTATAAAATATAATTTTATGACAATTTTATACGTTTTATAGTAAGAAGAGAGTATATGACCCCTTTCCCTTAATAAAATATTTGATCACCAGAACCCTATGACTCGGCAATATCCCACTTGGGTCTTATTTCAGGAAGTGGTTCTTACCATATATATATATATATATTATAAAAAAAAAAAAAAAAAAAAAAATATATATTTATTTATATATATATATATATTATGATATATTCTGCAAGCATCATATATTTTTGAAGGGGTCTAAGTTTTGTCTGAAGGGGCCTAATTTAAACTCTTGTAAGAGGTTTAGACAGCTACTAAACTCTCAAGCTACACGTTTGTCAGAAAGGTAGCATGGTACGAAACTCTAATTTTAGAGTTCTTAAAAGTTTATTCCTCAATACCCTCCTTTAATTAAATAAAATATATCCCGTCATTTATCTAACAACCTTTCCCACCACCATGCCTCAATGAACCTCTGAAATAAGTTCTTTTAAAATTGAACTAGTCTTCCGTATTTCCTCTGAACGAATTTTACACAAGCAAATTTTGAACTACTCCGGAACACGCCAAATTATTGTCATATTTCAGTGAAAGAAATAAACCACAGACTACCTACCAATGGTTCTCAAGGAACCATGGGAAAATTTTTGCATTTTTTAAAATAAGCACGCTTTTTCTAAATCATTTTTACAACGGAATAATTTTATTTTAATTTTCTTTAAATTCCTATCAAAGGAGAAATATTTTAACAAGGTTAACGGACGGACTGTAAACATTTCACAATATTATATATATATTATATATAAATAATATATATATATAGATATATATATATATTATATATATAAATTATATATATATATTATATATTATATATATATATATATATTACAACTAACAGACAGTTTTGTATAGCAAATTAGATCATAGTGTATATATACGCCTATCTAGCCAACCCCCAGCATTAGGCCTATGATAGAAAAAAGTTCCACAGCTAGTTTACAAATATACATATAAAAAAAAAATAAAAACAAACTCACATTATAAATGATAAATTCAAATTATACAACAAATAATAGTCTTAAAAAGCTCACTAAATAGTAAACTATTAACATATAATGTATTTCATGAAGAATAGTACAGAGTTAGTTATGCTCTACAATTAAATAACTACACCTTCCTTCTTCCACAAGCACGATGAAACTACTAAAACTTTTTTTCATTAGAATCTGCTATTGCTTATTGGAAAAGTTCTCGCTCGCCAACAATGTGAAAATATCGTACAATGTTACACGAACACTGCCAGACGTACAATAT
>SEYY01021839.1:0-5000 GCA_009176605.1 Armadillidium nasatum
AATCATTGAACGGTAATTGTCCACTCTAATGCCTCTTAAATGCCTCTCTAAAACGGTTCTAATATTGACGGTCTTGAGCTTTCGATTGCCAGTTTGCTTCTTCAGTTGTTCTAATTTCATTTGTTCACATTTTACGTGGTCGTTTTCTTTGGCTAGACAAATTTAACGGAGACTATTTTAATATATCTTCTGTTCATCTAGCGGTTTCTCTGTCTACAATTCTATTTGGCTGCAGGATTTGCACCTTGGATGATAGAATGAGGAGAAATATTTGCTAGAAATAAAAATTAAGGACAAAAAGAACAATTAGAAAATAACGAAATTATTATAATTAATAATATTAAATATATATAATATAATATATATATATATTATATATATATATATATATAATATATATATATTTATTATAATATATATATCTACTATAATATAATATATATATATACGTAGACAATTGATTAGCGATTTGATAGATAATTTCATTAAAGATATATACGACGGAAAATTAACCGAAGAAATTGAAGATATGTTCAGCTAAAAATAAATAATATAAAATAAAATAAAACAAGAATTGGAATGGAAAGAAGTGGATAACACAAAAAAAAAAAAAAAAAAGGAGCTGGAGGGAAAGGGAGCTAGAGAGGGGGAGGGGAGTAGGCTGTGAACTACAAGAAAAAGTTAAAGGGAAAAACCTTTAGAAGGAAAGAGAAAGAAATGAAATTGAGTCTGTACCCTAAAGGCATTAATAGATAATATTGGAAATGCACGATCATCATGGAATTCGGATGAAAGTTTGAGAGGTATAAGAAGAAAGCTCTCTCTGTCTCGCTCTCTCCATATATATAAATATAGAATATATAAATATATATATATAATATAATTAATATATAATTATATATATATATATATATAATATTATATATATATATATATATATATATATATTATTATATAAAATAAGGATGAGTCTGTGTGAGTGTGGGTGTTCGAGTGCGTGTGGTTGTGGGTGTGGGTGTGTATATGTATACAGTGTGTATACAAGAAGTGCGAAGAGTGAAAAGAAAACCTGGAAGTAACTGCAAAAGAGAACATTGACACTTATGAGCATTACAAATGTGATGGATAAAGGCAGATGAAACTATGATGCTAAGTGGAGAAACCAGCTGGCATAGACATTCATGGTCATTACCAGGATTAAATAAGAAAGGAAATGATAAAAACAATGTCGAGGTATAAGGAAGAAGATGAAAGGATAATTGAGTGTGTAACAATGAAACAAAGAAAAGATAATTTGGGAAATAAAATTTGAAGTGGAACAGAAACAAAACTATTATGCTCATTCGAACTAATCTTAAATTATAAAAAAATGTTTATAAAACATTGAAATGGGTACACTGAATTACAAAAAGATATCAAACTATCGAGAAGTTCTAAGAATTACTTTAAAAATATTACAACAGACTAAACAATAACACTATGTTTAAGAGTGGAATTGAAACACTAAAAGAAAACTCACAAACATTCCCTTGTCCATAAGAAAGAAAGTAATTTAATATTCAAAATTTGTTTTTGAAAAATATTAAATTTCTATTGTAAAAAGAATAATGGTTCGGAGGATATGAAAATATTAATATAAATACAGAAATTAGTTGTATTCTCATTTTCAATAACTACGTATATATAATATATAATATATATTATATATATAATATATATATATATATATTATATAATTATATAATTATATATATATATATAGTATATATATAATATAAACTTTATATATATATAAGTCCGTGGCAGGACTCCGATCCTTGTGGTAGAATTTAATAATAGCTAAAATAACTAAAATAACCAAAACATATCTAAATATAATTTATTGCCCACTAGTTTCCGGTGATTCTATTCTTCTACCCATTATCAAGGCTTTGTCCACAATGAACAATAAAATATAAAAATACGACAAATATAAAATTAAAAAAAATATATTACATAAAAAGTTATATTAATAAAAAAATGAATAAAAGTTATTATTAATAAATAAATAGTAAAAAGTATGACTGAAGTATAAAATTCTATTTCAATATCAGAATATTTCCTGAATGCAAGTTTTCATTCAAATTTGGAGCGTGGTGCCAAATATATATAAGGATTCTAAAGAAAGGAAGTCAGGTTCAAGTTCAGAGTCAAAAATTATAAAATTTGAATCCTGGATAGTATGATTCTTTTGAAGAGAGTGAGAGTTAATGAGCAAATGTTTTGAACGGTTCAAATGTTCCAAAGTTCTATAAGAGATACCTTCATGCTCAGAAATGTGAACACAAAGACCTCTTGTATCTGTCTTCGTGTCTTTCTGTTCGCAGTGCTGAGCGTAAAGGTTATCTCTTATAGAATTTTGGAACATTTGCACCATCCCAATATATCTGGCCTTGAACTCTCATTTTCTTCAAATGAATCATCCTATACAGGATTCATTTTATAACATTGAACTCTGAACTTGAACCTGACCTCCATTCTTTAGAATCTCTATAAATTTAGCACCACGCTCCAAATTTGAAAGAAAATTTGCATTTAGAAATATATTTTGATTTTGAGGTAGGATTTTGTACTCCGGTCGTTATTTTTACTTTTATTTATATATAATAATTTTTTTTTTTTTTTTTTTTTTTTTTTTTTTTTTTTTTTTTTATATATATATAAAGAAAAATACAATATGCTCTTTCTAGTTAAAAATAATTATTATATATATGTATAATAATATATTATATATAATAGTATATATAATATAATAGTATAATATATAATAATATATATATATTATATTATATATAATAATATATATATATTAATATAATATATATATATATATATATTATATATTAAATATAAATATATATATATTTATATATATATATTTATATTATATATATATATAATATTATATAATATATATATATATATATATATATGTAAAATTCAATGATTAATGAGAAGTGACTATCAACGTTAAAACCTAGAGCTAAAGGTCATTAGTCGAATTACAATTAATTAATAGGGAAATTTGTATACGTGAAAACAGGAATAGAAATTGGAATTATAATGATAATAATAATAATAATAATAATAATAATAATAATAAATAATATAATAATAATAATTTAGTTTTTTTTAATAGCCCAACCGCTACGAAATTATTTTAAAATTGAAGTAAAAATTGAAGTAAAAACTGAATCAAAAATTGAATTGAAGCAAAAAAAAAAATTTGTTCGTTTTTTTTTTCACAATATAATATATTGCATAGTAATCGCATTTTCAAAGTCTTTTTCCCTATATAATATATGGTGAGATCTTTTTACCTATATAATATTATTATTATATCGCACAAATGGAACCTAACTAAAAATAAATAATTGCAAAATTGGAAAGTTTATTAATAATAATAGTAAATATAAAATATCAACTTCGCATACTCCCATTCATCCATGGATTTAGGTATCCACATTCTAGAATATAAGAAATTAAACGATTAAAGTAATCATTAAACTCAGAACTCTTCTATACATACCCTTTGCATTGCCTCATTTCAATGTATCATCCAATTAATATAATAGGTGCAAGTTACAAGTGACTAATTTATTATTGCATCGAGAACCTATCTTGCATTCAACACTAAAATGCATCTCACATGAGTTTAATTTACGTCATTCAAGCTACGATTTGATTTTTATGTTATTATTACTATGCAGTTTTTGTATATAGTATAATTTATTATTATTACTATTATTATCATTATTATTATTATTATTATTATTATTATTATTATTATTATTATTATTATATTATTTTTATTATTATTATTATTATTATTATTATTATTATTATTATTATTATTATTATTATTATTATTATTATTATTATTATTATTTTAGTTATGTTAGAAAGCTGTTGTGAAAATTCCAAACCGAAATCCACAAATCCATGTTACGAATCTCCTGTATGAGACGAGGAATCAGTGATACGTCGCATTTAATAGATTCCTGTTTGACGTAACAGTCCCTTTGATGATCAATGCGATCATCAAAGAGAAATATTATATTCTTTTTTTTTTTATCCCATTATACAGAATAGCATTTCTTAAGATCGGTCATATTATTAATAATTAATTAACGAGAACTGTGGCGCTTCGTTTATCGCAATGTTCTTTTCTCATTCAAACATATATAGATACCATAACACTATCGATGATTTTAGCGTTTTTTTATGTACAGAGGAACAAGGGATCTTATTGACTGGTGTTTGTGGTCTCCTTACTCACCTAGCATGAAATAAAAAACATTTTTTATATAAGTTCGAATCTCACTCATTCGTGGAGAGAAGCTTTTTAAGTAGTTACTACCTGGGATTCGAATGACGAATCGAACTAGGGCCTAAAGCATTAAAGTCAATCGCTCTACCGTTATTCCAAGATGCTCACGTCTGATAACGCAATTCTGAAAGTTTGTCAAAGTCCTTTCCTTTTACTTCTTGAAGAAAGTAAGACACGTCTGTCACAGCCCCTGCTAAGTCTTTCTTAAAGTTTTCATGAGAAGAGAAAGATGGAAGATTAATTTTTTTTCAGTATAACTGAATTGCCCAAATAAAAGTATCTATCAAAAGCTGAGAATCTCCCATTTTCAGTTCAGATACAGATATATTTAGAGGCTTTAGTATTTCACTAAATTACAATTTATCAGTTGCATTTTTTGTCTTGTACTGTTGTGCTAACGGGCAGGATAGAGTTTTCAATGCAGCCTACACTTCCAGTTACAACTGAACCATTCTAAGAGGTTGCACAGGATAGCTGTTTTTTTTCAGAAGAGACACTGTCCTGCTTCTTTGCTAGAATGCGTATCTTTCTTTTCTACTAAGGTCAGTAGCATTCAAAAGCAACCAAGAGAGCACAAATTATTGTTCAAAACCCTGAATGATTCCTACCACGATTCCTGGTAGATATCAGC
>SEYY01021839.1:7500-10000 GCA_009176605.1 Armadillidium nasatum
TTCTTTTAGGTTTGCTCCTAACTTTAAAATATATTTTCTTCTTTGTCTTTCATATTCTAAGCTGACTCTTATACATCAAATATTCAAAAAATGAATCTCTTTAAATTCTTAGATTAAATTCCTATGATCTGATTTCTTTTTCTAAAGCTTCAAATCTATCTTTATCCGTAATGTTAAAATATATCTCGTCTCAAATATATATATACTCTTGACTAGCCTCTCTCTCTCTCTCTCTCTCTCTCTCTCTCTCTCTCTCTAAGGTATTTCTTCAATGATGTCCACTGAACCTTAGATAAATATTTTGCATTTCCATTGGACATACTGACTTTAGGCTTTTATATTTAAACAGTATTTATTTTTCACGCTATACCTTTGGATCCGATTGCCGTTCTAACTGCTCCACTGCGGTATTTACTTTCTACTATCACTCATCAATGAACTTTTTTTAATCTTTTTTTATTTTACCTCTGGTGGACAAAGGCCAGAGGCATACCAAATTTCAACCACATTAAGGAGCTAATCGGGATATTGGTCAGATTAAAGGAAGATATGTCCCGAAACACAACATTTGAAGGTGTGTAGGTCATAGGGAATTGGGAAAATAGATAAAGATAGTACGTTCCAGATGTTACCTGTAGAGTACATGTAACAGTGAGCATAGCTGTTACGTCTGGGGTCAGAGAGTTGGACAGAGAAAGGATGAGACGTGTCGAAAGTCTTGGAGGAACGCGACGTGAGAGTTCGGAAGAGCAGTGTCCGCCGTAATAGCGATAGTATAGAGAAAGTGACGCAACAACTCGACAAGCAGAAAGAGATTGGAGAGAATATGTGAGAGCAAAAGAGCTTATAAGACGAAAATCACTAGATTCCGTCATTTCAAGGAGAGCTGTATGAGTGGAACCACCCCAGATGTGTGATGCATACCCCATACAGGGGCGAACAAAAACCCCTATAAAAAGCAAGCAACTGGGGAGGTGTGAAGAAGTTCTTAAGGTGCCTCAGAACACCCAAACTCTTAGAGCTTGTTTAGAAAGAGAAGAAATGTGATCTTTCAAGAAAGATCACTAGAAAAAAACACCAAAGAATGAAGGTTTGTATGTTATCCAAGAAGATATCATAGTTGTGTGGAAGATTGTGTCGAGTAGAGAAATCGAGGAATTGAGTTTTTGAGGTATTGGAAACGACTATGTTTTCTCTGCTCCAATTTGAAATGCGAGATAGATCAGAGGTTTTTGGTCCAAGGCTACCCTCCTTGCGTTTATTAGCTGCTGTTGGGAGGGGTGCCTTTCAAACTGAAAAGAGTTGTGAAGGGTGGAGTCATCAGCATAGGAGTGGATAGGAGATGAAGTAATAGAGAGAAGGTCATTAATGAAAAGCAGTAAAAGTGTTGGGGATGGGACTGATCCTTAATGAATACCACTATTAATAGTATGAACGGTGGACGTCTAGAACAGTTGCTATAGAACGACCGGAAAGGAAATCAGAAAGAAGACCACAAAGAGAAGGATAGATTCCGAAAGAGAGAAGTTTGGATATCAAAGCTTTGTGACAGACTCTCTCCAAAGCTTTCGATATGTTCAGAGCGACAGCAAAAGATTCACCAAAATCCCAAAGAGCGGAGGACAAAGAGTCAGAGTGAAGGGAAAGAAAATCGCCAGTAGAGTGTTTCTAACGAAAGAAATAGTGACAATCAGAGAAAAGATTAGAAGAATTGAGAGGTTCCAAATCTTCCTGTTAAGGATAAATTCGAAAACTTTAGAAAAAACAGAGGTTTAAGAAATTGGACGGTAGTTAGATGGTTGAGAAGGGTCCCACTTCTTCGGCACAGGATGAATGAGCGCAAATTTCCAGCAAGAAGGAAGGTTGAAGTAGAAAGACATATACGAAATAGTTATCATGCAAGGTGCAAGCTTGGAAGCTCAAGTTTTGAGAACCACATGAGTGATACCATCAGATCCGTAGCCTTCTTAGTGTTAAGCTCAAGGAGATCAGAAATAATGTATTTAGAAGGAATTGTAATTTTAGGCATAACTGAGTTGGAGGGGATTGAAGGAGTAAGGAACAACTTCGGAATCGTCTAGGGTTGAATTAGAGGCAAACGTTTGAGCGAAGAGTTCAGCTTTGAGGAAAGCAAAACGCAGTTGAACCGTCAGAAGATACTAGAGTAGGGAAGGGAAGAAGCAAAGTTAGAGCTGACTTTTTTTGCAATTGCCAGAAAAAGCGTGAAGAAGAAAAACCAGAAATATTATTGCAATTTCTATGGGGAAATGAGTTTTTAGTGTTACGGAGAATAGATTTTGCACGGATGAAATATAGTTGAAAGTTTCTGGTTTGAAGACAAGGTAATCCTGAAGGAGCATCCTGCGGCGGATAGCACAAGAACAAGTCCAGTTAAACCAAGGTTTGTTAGGTTTAGTAGAAGGGAAATAATATGGAATGTACGCCTCCATGCCAGAGAGAATCACCTCGGTTATGCACTCTGCACACTCAGAGGTACCCC
>SEYY01021839.1:20000-22500 GCA_009176605.1 Armadillidium nasatum
TGGGATATTTGTGATCTTCGTGGCAGCATATTTTTAGACTTTCTTGGAGTGATTAATAATTCGGAAGGAGAAGTTCCCAGCTAATTTGTATTTTCAAAAATCATTTCCTAAAATTCTCTTATGAACAGATAGGTTCATTTGCTTTTCTTTCCGTTCATCTCTCTCTGTCTATATATATATATATATATATATATATATATATATATATATATATATATATATATATATATATATATATATATATATATATATATATATATATATATATATATATATATATATATATATATATATATATATATATATATATATATATATATATATTATATATATTATATATATTATATATATATATATATAATATATATATATATAATAATATAAAAAAAAAAAAAAACATAAAAAAATTAAAAAAAAAAAAAACATTTTACAAAAAAGCAGCAAACTTTGTAAAACTATTACAAAAAAAAAAAAAAAAAAAAAAAAAAAAAAAAAAAAAAAAAAAGAAAAAGTAAAAAAAAAATAAAAAAAAAAATAAAAAAAAAATATATATATAATATATATTATATATATATATATATATATATATATATATATATATATATATATATATATATATATATATATATATATATATATATATATATATATATATATATATATATATATATATATATATATATATATATATATATGCACTCGTATTTGCAGTTGATTAGATAAGTAAAACGGTCCAGACAAACTTTAGATTTTAAAGTTTTCACAGCAACGATTGCTAATCCAATCAAGGTACTACTAATAAAAACAAAATGAAATAAAAAAAACTATTTATCAAAATATATTTGAATTTTTATTGCAAAAACCTATTTATTACAGTACAACTCCAATGAATATTTTGTTCCAGATGTCTACCAAGTAACAGTCGAATATTTTCTTCATCCACTTGAACCTTTTTCTATAAAAAATAATTACATTTCCATGAAAGGAGTTTTCCTATGCCTTGTCTTGAAACCTTATTTGATGGCATTAAGACATCACCAATAATGGAATATGAGATACGAAAGCTTCCAAAACAAAGCCAAAGACAACTCTTACTAAGCTTAGTCTTGAAATCCCAGCTGATGGCTTTATATTCATCTCCCTCAAATATGAGATGTGAAAGCTACCAAAACAAAATCAAAGGATAACTCTTACTAAGCTTTGTTTTAAAATATCAGCTGATGGCTTTAAACCCATCAAGCAAAATCAATCAAAACAAAGCCAAAAATAACTCCCATTAAGCTTAGTCTTGAAATCTCAGCTGACGATGTTATATACATCTCCCTCAAATACGAGAAACAAAAGCTACCAAAACAAGACCAAAGACAACTCATAGCTTAGTTTTGAAATCCCAACTGACGGCGATATATTCATCTCCCTCAAATATGAGACATAAAAACCATCAAAATAAAGCCAATGAGAACTCTTTTATGGGAAACCTGTTTAATTTTTATGTCTAAAAGGATTACGAGAAAGAAATTCTTTGGAATTGCACTGAAAATAAATTAATTTTGGCAATAAAAATTGAAATATATTTTCATGAAACAGCTGAGAAAAATTTATTTATAGAATATAAATATATATATATATATATATATTATATATATATATATATATATATATATATATATATTATATATATATATATATATATATATATATATATATATATATCAGAGGTGGGCATAAGCGCAAAAATGATGAAGCGCAAAAGCGCAAAAGCGCAATTTGCGCTTTAAAATTTTTTTTGCGCTTTTGCGTTTTGCGCTAAATTTCGAAAAATGTGCGCTTTTGCATTTTGCGCTAACAAAAATTTTTTAAAGAGCGCAAAAGCGCAAATTTGCGCTTTAAAAAATATTTTGCGCTTTTGCGGAAGTTTTTTGAAATTTGCGCTTACCAATTTGCGCTTCATCATTTTTCTTAATAAAAAACAATTTTGGGCTTATATTTCAGTTTCTTTTTAATCAGCCAAATTTTATTACTCTTTCTGCTAATTAAAAGTTAATACTTAAACTAGGAATGCCGACATATAAAAAAAATATCGATATTTAAGAAATATCAAATTGTCCTCGATAATAAAAGATATTGTTTATATATAATATATATATATATATATATATATATATATATATATATTATATATATATATATATATATATATATATATATATATATATATATATATATATATATATATATATATATATATATATATATATATATATATATATATATATATATATATATATATATATATATATATATATATATATTGACTTGATTTTGTTTATTGGTTTATTTGTATGGAACAAAAGCCTTGTCTTCCAATATTTAATAAAACTGACAAGGAGGTAATTGCCGAGTACATCGAAATAATTACGCCTATTGCTGTTAGGCTGCATATGTTGCAGGATGAGAAGAATGCGTAAGCGGGGGTTCTATTGCCTAACCTCTTCCTCCT
>SEYY01021839.1:27500-30000 GCA_009176605.1 Armadillidium nasatum
CCAGTGGTGGACGAATCCGACAAATTTCGAATCAGAACCCGGAACCTTCGAATCCGAATCCAGCTAATTTTGAATTTCTCGAATCCGAATCCACCAAAGTTTGGAATTCTTGAATCCGAATCCAGATGATTTTAAAATTTCTCGAATCCAAATCTGAATTCATGAAAAAATCGACGAATCCGGATTCGGATTCGTCCATCACATATATATATATATATATATATATATATATATATATATATATATATATATATATATATATATATATATATATATATATATATATATATATATATAATATATATATATAAAGAAGATAATAAGATTATCTTTATATAAATTATTTAACACCACCTCTCTCTCTCTCTCTCAAGGTCAGTTGGTTTAATAAATCAATAATTTAGTTGTTTTTTTTTTTTTTTTTTTTTGACATATACGAGAATATTACTGTATATATATATATATATATATATATATATATATATATATATATATATATATATATATATATATATATATATATATATATATATATATATATATATAATATATATATAAACTGTGCTTGTGTTTGTTTCAAAAGTGTAGTCTCATAGGAAAGTACTTAATTCTGAAATTTACGTTAAAAATGTATTATTTTTCATTTTGTTCTAATATCATCACTAATATAGCTAGAGGAGAAGGAATTGAATTGGTGCTGATGTACTCAAAGAATAGTTCCATTGCAAATTTAATTGCATTAACTTTCAATGCGAAGCATTCTGATAATTCACTCACTAACTGACTCCAGAAAGGTTAGCAAGTCGATCTACAAAAAAAAAAAAAAAAAAAAAAAAAAAAAATTCACTTGAAGAAAAATGGATTGGAAGTTGTAGAGTAATAGAAGAACCTCTTAGACCTCCAGATCTAACACCATAAGATTAATTTCTAGTGAAACATTTTAAATCAGTTGTTTATAACTGCCATCCAAAAACGATACAGGTGTTAAAACATAATTTAACAAGAGATTCTGGAGCCGAAAAAATAAATACTGCCATGATCAGATATGAGTACAGGTCCAGATTTTTGGGACTCCTATATATATTATATATATATATATATATATATATATATATATATATATATATATATATATATATATATATATATATATATATATATATATATATATATATATATATATATATATATATATATATATATATATATATATATATATATATATATATATATATATATAGAGAGAGAGAGAGACATATATACACACATACATAGAAATAGGTGGAAGTGCATTTATGAATGTGAGAAAGTTTTTCTAGTATGCATGCGTACTCGTCTGAAGATATAAAATAGCTTTTATCTGGAAAGTGGGAGGAAGACTGTTGGGAACAGATGTGAATACGTTAAAAAGTATTCGCCATTTTTCTTAAAATTTATTGTTCTCCTTTTTCTCTTTTCAAAAAAAATTTTTTTCCTAACCTTTCTCTCTCTCTCTCTTTCTCTCTCGTTATTATTTAATATATATTTATTTTTATTTTTATTCCTTCTTTCGGTTTATGAGTTGGGGTTTTAAAAGCATATTAAATTATTCTTTTTCGTATGTACTGATTTAATATCCTGTTAATTAGGGTTTTAAAAGCATCCATTCACTCTGTCCCACAGACATTCTCACTTACACACACACATACACACACACGCATGCATACACAAACTCACGCATGCACAAACAAATATAAAAAACACAACACACACACACACACACACATACACATATATATATTATATATATATATATATATATATATATATATATATATATATATATATATATATATATATATATATATATATATATATATATATATATATATATATATATATATATATATATATATATATATATATATATATATATATATATATATATATATATATATATATATATATATATATATATATATATATATATATATATATAATACGGAACAAAGTACAAAGCAATGATGTAGTACTTGGCTATGATCAAAACATTTGGTGCCGCAGATCTACACTCTCATTATAAACTGAAATCGTCAGAAGCAAAAAAAATGTAAATGACAAAAGGTATTTTGGTTTAGAAAAATAAAACTGAACTGTGGATTCATTCAGGGAAGTATTGAGTTATTTTTAATTTAACAAATTAAAGCTGTTAACGGTTCAACTTAGATCAATTGAAACATTTATATTTCTTAGTTTCCAAACAATTTGATTTAAGATGTATAACTAGCTCCACCTTCCTCATTAATAAAATTCTGTCAACTTATTACAACTATGCTTCTAAATATATATATATATATATATATATATATATATATATATATATATATATATATATATATATATATATATATATATATATATATATATATATATATATATATATATATATATATACCTGTGACGAGTTAAGATCAAAGTGACAAAGGCAATAATAGTGACAAGAGGTTTTTATTATGATGAA
>SEYY01021839.1:35000-48083 GCA_009176605.1 Armadillidium nasatum
AAGGCCAAACTCAGTGTTATTTGTTTTGTCAAATTTTCATTTTTAACTTTTTTATGTACACTGCAAGAGTTTTCCCTTATGACTGTCTATTTTTATTCCCCTGAGATTGGAGTTGAACAAACTCAATCGTAGAAAAAATAAAAAAATAAAAAATAAAAAAAAATAATAATAAAAAAAAAAAACTTTTAACATTTGTATTTGAGGAAGAGGCTGACAGAATGATAACAATTTTTTTCCAAAGTTTTCTTGGCCAATCTTCTCTTTTTTTTTTTAAGTGGGGAAAAAAAAACTTTTTTTTTTTTTTTTTTTTTTTTTTTGATAGTTTAGAATTTATTTAAAAAAATTAAAATAAATATAATATATATATATATATATATATATATATATATATATATATATATATATATATATATATATATATATATATATATATATATATTATATATATATATATATATATATATATATATATATATATATATATAATATATAATAAAATTAAAAAAAAAAAAAAAAAAAAAAAAAAAAAAAAAAAAAAAAAAAAAAAAAAAAAAAAATAAAAAAAACAAAAAAAAATAATAATAATAATAATAAAAAAAATAAAAAAAAAATAAATTAAAAAAATTTAAAAAAAAATAAAAAAAAAATTTTTAAATAAAATAAAAAAATAAAAAAATAAAAATAATAAAAATAAGTAAAATAAAAAAATAAAATAAATTAGAAAAAAAATAAAATAAATAAAAAATTAAAATATCTATTTCACACTCTAATTCAACTCCATTAGTAAAGAGGAGGTGAAGTATCGGTGAGAAAGGTAGAGAATGGAAAATCTGCAGGAATGGATGGTATATATGGAAAGATGATATAAAGGAGGGACCTAGAGAGTTGATTGACTGGTTGGTGAGAATGTTTAATGTGTGTTGAGAGAGAAGAGAAAGAGCCTCAGGAATTAAGGACTTCTGCATTGTACCCATATACAAAGGAAAAGGTGATAAGATGGTTTGTAAAAATTATAGGGAGATTAGTCTGCTGAGCGTGATAGGAAAGATTTATGGGAAGGTATTAGTGACGAGAATGAAAGAATTGACAAGTGAAGGAATGGGTGAGGAACAAGGGGGTTTTAGAGAGGGTAGGGGATGTGTGGACCAGGTATTCACACTGAGATTGATTACAGAGAAATTGCGTGAAAAAAATAAAATGGGGTATGTATGTTTTCTGGATTTGGAACAAGCAGACGATAGAGTATGCAGGAGGAAGTTGTTCGAAATATTAATGGAAAAGGGGTTGAATGGAAAATTACTGAAGGGGATCGAAGCCTTTTATGCGAACTGTAGATCAATATCGGATTGGTTTAGCATAGGGGTGGGATTGATACAAGGGTGTGTTATGTCGCAATGGTTATTTAACCTATTGATGGACGGTGTAGTTAAAGAAATGAAAAGAGAAGGGAAGGGTATTAGGTTGAGAAATATGGAGGGTGAATGGGATGTGAACATTTTACTTTTTGCAGATGATGAGGTGTTGGTGGCAGAATCTGGAGAAAAGTTGAGAATGCTGGTGAGAGAGTTTGAGGGAAAATGTACAAACATGAAATTGAAAGTCAATCCAGCTAAAAGCAAAGTTATGAGGATTGGAGGTGGGGATGAGGAGATATGAAGGGAGGGAAGGTGGGTGTAGAAGTGGAGGGAAGGAGGTTTGAGGAGGTTGATGAATTCAAATATCTATGAATGTTGGTGGAAGCTAAAGGTGGGACGGAAAAAGAAATAAAATATAGTAGTAGAGGGAATGAAAGTGTGGGGGTGCCTAAGAGAAGTATGGAAAAAGGAAAAATTTCTAAAGAACTAAATATAAGAATGTTTGAATGTATGTGTTTACCTTCTGTAATGTATGGGTGTGAAACATGGATGATAAATGCTAGGCGAGGAAAAGTTTGAATGTCTTTGAGATGAAAGGTTTGAGAGCGATATGTAAATTAAGAAGTATTAATAGGATTAGAAATGAAACAATAAGGGAGATGTGTAGATGGAAGAGGGGTGTAATGGATAGAGCAGAGGATGGTGTACTAAAATGGTTTGGACATATGTGTAGAATGAATGAGGACAGAATGGTGGGCAAGGTACTTAGATCTGAGGTGGATGGTGATAGGGGGAGGGGAAGGCCAAAGTGGAGATGGATGGATGGAGTGAGAGAGATTTTGGGTGGAAGGAATTTGAGTTTAGAAGAGGGTAGAAGACTTGCGGAGGACAGAGTGAGATGGAGGACATAGTGAAAGGGGTTGAAAGGTAAGATACTAGAAGAGGGGAAAAAGAAGAAGCAAAGTTAGAGTTGACATTTTTTTGTAAGGAATTGTGGCGGGCAGCACCTCACGAAAGTGGGAAAGGTTGTAAGTGAAATAAATATTATATATATATATATATATATATATATATATATATATATATATATATATATATATATATATATATATATATATATATATATATATATATATATATATATATATATATATATATATATATATATATATATATATATATATATATATATATATATATATATATATATATATATATATATATATATATATATATATATATATATATATATATATATATATATATATATATATATATATATATATATATATATATATATATATATATATATATATATATATATATATATATATATAATATATTATATAATATATACTATATATATATATATATATATATATATATATATATATATATATATATATATATATATATATATATATATATATATATATATATATATATATATATATATATATATATATATATATATATATATATATATATATATATACAGGCGGAGTGTGGTAACAGTTTGGTCATGTTATTGCAAAATTTTAAGCAAATTTTTACTCTTCCATTTAATATAATACTTACGCTCTTGAATTAATATATTAATTTAAAAAAAAAATGTTCACTTTAATTTTTAAAATTCATTTTTTTTTTTTTAAGTGATCGAATAAATTAAATTCATTTCTTTAACATTTATTTTATTTTATTTATTTTATTTTTCGTACATTTTGCGTTTCCTCGTGTGAGTGTTTATATGCTTGTAAAAAACACACACACACATACACACACACACACACACACACACATATATATATATATATATATATATATATATATATATATATATATATATATAATATATATATATATATATATATATATATATATATATATATATATATATATATAATCTCTTCCGATGGGCAAAGGCCGAAGGCCTACCAAATTAAAATAGAGTTGGAAAATAAAATCAATCCTTGTTTGTGGAGGCAGACATGTCCAGATACACAGCGTTTGAAAGTATGCAAGACAAAGGAAGTTGGGAAAACATATAAAGGAGTGTGTTCCAGACTTTACCAGTAGAGAATATGTAAGATTGAGCATATCGGTTAAGTCTGGGGTCGGAGAGTTAGAAAGAGAAAGGATGAAACTGTGTAGAAAGGCGTGTCGCATGAGCTCTTCTCAGTGGAGGAAGTATGCGACGAGAGAGTTCAGAAGAGTAGTGTCCGTTGTAATAGAGATAGTATAAAGAGAGTGACGCAACAATTCGACGGGTAGAAAGAGATTGGAGAGAGTTCGTAAGAACAGGAGAGTTGATGAGACGAAAAGCTCTAGACTCCGCCTTCTTAAGGAGGGGTGTATGAGTGGAACCACCCCAGATGTGTAAAGCATACTTCATACTTGGGCGAAGAATACCCCTATAAAGAGCATGCAGCTATGGTGGCGTAAAGTAATTCTGAAGGCGCCTCAGAACACCCAACTTCTTATAAGCTTGTTTAGAAAGAGAAGAAATTCTATCTTTCCAAGAAAGATCACGAGAAAAGGGTACATCGAGAATGTAACGAACACATAATGGTTTGAGTTGAATGTTTTCGAAGAAGATATCATAGTTGTGTGGAAGATTGTGTCGAGTGGAGAGATGGAGGAACTGAGTTTTTGATGCATTGAAAACAATCATGTCTTCTCTGCTCCAATTTGAAATAAGATAAAGATCAGAGGTTAGTTGCTCCAAGGCTACCTTTCTCGAGTCTAACATTTGATGCTGGGAGGAACATCTTTCAAACTTAAAGGAGTGATGTAGGGTCGAATCAGCAGCATAGGAATGGATAGGAGATGAAGTAATAGAGAGAAGGTCATTAATGAAAAGTAGAAAAAGTATTGGGGATAGGACAGAACCCTGAGGAACACCACTATTAATAGACTTAAAGGAAGAACGGTGGCCGTCTACAACAGGTGCTATAGAACGACCAGAAAGGAAGTTAGAGAGAAGATCACAGAGAGAAGGAAAGATACCGAAAGAGGGAAGTTTAGAACTCAAAGGAGGAGGTTAAAGGAGGAGGAATAGTTCCGGAATCGTCAAAAGTTGAATTAGAGGCAAAAGTTTGAGCGAAGAGTTCAGCTTTAGAAGAAGGTAAAACAGTAGTTGTGACGTCGGAAGATACTAATGGAGGGAAAGAGAAAGAAAAATAATTAGTTGACACTTCTTTTGCTAAATGCCAGAAAGAGCTTGAGGAAGAGAATCCAGAAAGACTATTGAATTTTGTAAGGAAAAAGAGTTTTAAGTGTTACGATTTTGCAAGATTTAGGGATGAAATACAAGTTCCGTGAGTTTCTGAGGTTATATATATATATATATATATATATATATATATATATATATATATATATATATATATATATATATATATATATATATATATATATATATATATATATATATATATATATATATATATATATATATATATATATATAATATATATATATATATATATATATATATATATATATATATATATATATATATATATATATATATATATATATATATATATATATATATATATATATATATATATATATATATATATATATATATATATATATATATATATATATATATATATATATATATATATATATATATATATATATATATATATATATATATATATATATATATATATATATATATATATATATATATATATATATATATATATATATATATATATATATATATTTTTTATTAACATTAATGTGAATGTCCCCAAATGCTGATGGCTTAAAAATTTTGAAGCTACAGAAGTCGCAAGAGAAGAGAAATAACGGGAAAGAAAAGAAGATTGAAGAGATCCTTCAGAAGATTGAAATAGAAATATGAAAATAGACTATATATATATATATATATATATATATATATATATATATATATATATATATATATATATATATATATATATATATATATATATATATATATATATATATATATATATATATATATATATATATTATCAATTAGAGTTGGAGATACATCGAAAATCAGATTAAGTTAAAGACCGACATGTCCCGATATACGGCTTTTAAAGGTGTGTAAGTCATAGGAAGTTGGGAAAATAGATGAAATGAGTGTGTTGCAGACTTTGCCAGTAGAAAGATCAGGAGAAAAAAAAACAAAAAAAACAGAGAGAATATTAAGTAGAGTGAAGGTTTGACTTGTGTGTTTTAAAAGATGTCATTGTTGTGTGGAAGGTTGTGTCGAGTAGACGGATAGAGAAACTGAGTTTTTGAAGCATTGAAAACGACCATTTTTTTCTGTTCCAATGATATATATATATATATATATATATATATATATATATATATATATATATATATATATATATATATATATATATATATATATATATATATATATATATATATATATATATATATATATATATATATATTCACATTTAGTACAAAGTTAAAGACTTCCCTTCGTCAATACTTCAGAAATGTTAATTTGAAAGCAATTAGTCATCATTTCCAGTGACTATCCTGACCACTGTCAATCGATCATAATCTAAAGGTCAACTTGGTACTTTAATTGAGCTGATTTTTGTCATTCACATTTTGTTCTGCAAGTTATACCGAAATAACTCTTGCACTCTGGTCATATATATATATATATATATATATATATATATATATATATATATATATATATATATATATATATATAATATATATATATATATATATATATATATATATATATATATATATATATATATATATATATATATATATATATATATATATATATTATATATATATATATATATATATATATATATATATATATATATATATATATATATATATATATATATATATATAATATATATATATATATATATATATATATATATATATTATATACTCTGATGTTGATTTCAAAATTTAGAGGTAAAAAAAAAATAAGGAAATATAAATTCCCATAAAATTTTAATTATTCTAAATGAAAATTGAAAATCTATATTAATCGCTGCTTATATATATATATATATATATATATATATATATATATTATATATATATATATATATATATATATATATATATATATATATATATATATATATATATATATATATATATATGCACGACCTCCTACACTGCTCTAAAAAGTGAAAGTGGAGAGAATAGAATAAAAAACAGATTGTTACAGGATTCATCAACATAATACATGAAAGAATGAGAGTAGCAGTTAAGACTGGGGTCAGGGAGCATAGCAGAAGTAGTAGGTAAAAGGTAGTAGGTAAAAGGAGTAGGCATGGGATTACAAAGTTGAAAAGAGCAATATATGTTATAATATCTTTATGGTATAAGAAAAAGTCCAACAATTAGACTTCAAAGAAGTTTTTGTTAAGAATCAGAGAGAGTGAGAAAGTTAATAAGACAAAAGGTCATAGACTCCCCTTTTAAAGAAGTGCAATAGTTAAAACGACTTATATATTTATATATAATATATATATATATATATATATATATATATATATATATATATATATATATATATATATATATGCTCCATAGGAAGGAGAACAACACCTTTGTACAGAGCAAATTTCTAAACAGGCTTAGAACAGCCTGATGCTTCAGACACTTCTTTAATAAGAAAATAATTTAACGTTTTCAAGAAGTGTCTTGGAAATAAAGAAATTTCAAGAATATCTTGGATAGAACAAGCGTGTAGTTGGATATATTTAGGGATGAAATAGTGAAGTGGAAAAGAGTTTCGAATGAATAGGAGAAAAAATTGAGTTTTTAAGGTACTGAAAAGAAGTGAGTTTCTTTTCCATAGAAGAGAAGTGAGTTTCTTTTCCATAGAAATACGAGCAAGATTAGAGGTAAGGTGCCTCAATAACATTATCTAATAATTAACTTATTGCGATTGTGTGCCAAGAATTTTGAAATGAAAAGAAAACAACAAAGAGTGAAGTTATGAGCAAAAGAGTGAATAAACCAAAAACTGTGACTGGAGGTCTTTGATCAAAGACAGAGAGAGAGAGGGTAGAAACGGGAAAAAAACCCTTCTGAGTGAAAGGATGAATGACGGCTCTCATCAACAGCTGCTACAGAGTGACCAGAAAAGAAATCAGAGAGAAGGATGAAAAGTAAAAGAAACTTTGAAATCAGAGCTTTGTACAAGGCTCTAACAAACAAAAACTTCACCTACAATATATATATATATATATATATATATATATATATATATATATATATATATTATATATAATATATATATATATATATATATATATATATATATATATATATTATATATATAATATATATATATATATATATATATATATATATATATATATATATATATATTATATATATATATATATATATATATATATATATATATATATATATATATATATATATATATATATATATATATATATATATAGGAAAGACACATTCAACCTTTCCTTTTTTTCTTGTCTAATATCGAGAGAGCAATAAATTTTTAAATGGTTTACATTTACTGAACAAATTTACGTACAATCAAAATAACATAAACAACACAAGAAAGATTACTTTGCATATCTTAAGGACTTGAAGAAAATAAAGATTTTGCTTTAGGCCTAAATGAACTCGTGTAAGAGAAATATTTATGAACAATACGCTTTAATTTGGCGATCTTGGATTTGCTTCTCTGTCCAAATTAAAGAAATATTGCAACCATAAAACAAGCTAAAGTAATTATGGACCCTTTCCCCACTTTGCCGGGTGGTGTGGGAAGCGAAATCGGGGAAAAGGAAAAGGATAAGCGAAACAGAGAAGTTGAGAAGAGAAAAGAGGAAACTAAGAAATCGTACGTAAAAAAATAGGTAAAGATAACAAAGTTTGATTTGACAAGAAGATTACAGCCATTTGAATTGAAAACCATAATAATATCACGATTAATAAAATAAAAAAAGACTGCAATAATATCACTGAAATCTTAATGAAAAATTATCACTTACATTCTCAAATGATTTTCAATAAAATCTTGATCTTTATAAAAACATTATTTCACTTACATTAGTAAGACCTATGATTTTTTTAAAACATAAAAAGCTCTTTTATTACAGCAATTTACTACTCGTAAATTAAAAACTAAAACATATCTAATCTTTTTACATCTTATTTCATGTAATAAGCCTTTTATGACTCCGGCAATTCTCCTCCTACTCATTCTCCTCTGCCTCCTCCCTTCCGGTATTCTGCTTTTAGCCGAGATTTTGTATGAAGGGTACATAGAATACTAGCAAATGAGAGCGTTAGGAAGGTGAGTTTGAGAGAGGACTCCAGTGTTTTGAGTTCGTGTGCCTCTGGGTTACTTTTTCACTTTTTCAATTTTTTGGTACGCATTATCTCTAGCCTAAGGGCACGAAAATAAGTGCAATCTAACCACAGATTTTGGGGGGAAAATGATTTAATGTAAAGGGAATGAATCCGCTAATCCCATCTGCTCTTTTTCGATAAACACAAAAGAAAATTCAGTCGAAATAAATTTAATCATTGACAGATAACGTAAAACTTATGAAAAATTATCTAGTCAGCATAATTAAGTGCAAGAATATACACTTAGGATAAGATATACCTATTGGCGAGAGAACATAGAAATTAAAAGCTATATAACAAAGTAAAATTTATTAATAAACTGCACACCTTGTCCTAACAAATCGTTGGGACAAGTGGCAAAAATGTTACGCAAATTTTGTGTTATTATTAGAAAGTAAATCAGTGAAGTGACTTCCTCATGCTTAACATGTCTTTTCTCTATTGAAAGTTTTATTGACATTTTTGCCACTTGTCCCAACGATTCGTTAGGACAATTTTTGCAGTGTACCAAAGAATATAGTTTATTTAACGGTCAAAAGAACTAACTATAACCACGGACACAAATTAAACCAAAGAGGTAAAAAAAATTGAAGTGCTAAATCAAATATCAGTTAAAATAATTAAAGCAACATTTAAATAAAACAAAAAAAAGAATTAAAATAATCCTAAATTAAAAAAGAAATTATAAAACACAAATGAACATTACTATACCAGAAGAAGCCTATAGGACATAGATGGGCAACCATTGGCACGCGTGCTAAACGTGGTACGCCTATAAATTTTTTCTGTCACATCCAAAAAAATTTGAATTTTTTTTTGAATGTGGCAAAAGTTCAGGATTGTTTAAATATAATTTTAAAGGTATAAATAAATGTTTTCGTTTTTGTTCATCACTTAAGGGACTGAGAATGATAGCAGGGGTGACAAGAATGGACAGAATGAGAAGTGATGATATAAGAGTGGAGCTGAGGGTGGAGAGTATAGACATTTATAGAGAAGGTTCGGACATATGAACAGAATGGATGATGCTAAAAAGTTCAACGAGTGGAGACCGATGGGGATGAGAGATGTTGGATGGCCGAGAATTAGGTGGAGGGACAGCATCAAGGCGGCAGTCGAAAAGAGGGGAAGAAGTGTGGAGGAGATTGAAGAGTCGAGAATGTACGAAAATCAATGACAGTGGAAGGGTTTCATTCCAGACGGCTGACAAGTGCGTGCACTTACAAGAAAATGATTTAAAATCACCAGTAGATTATATGTAATAACCTTTTATTGTGCTTTACTCATGCAAATGTATAAAAGTTCTTCAAATACTTAAAATATATCAAACATTATGATCTCTAAAAATTTAGATTGACACATGGAAAAATTTTGTGTCAAATTTTGCCGATTTTGGAACGCACTCTCAAAAAGATTGAACACCTCTGCTATAGGACATTCTTCCTAGATAAAAAAAATGGTAATGATAATATTAATAATTAATAATAATAATAATAATAATAATAATAATAATAATAATAATAATAATAATAATAATGATAAAAATAATAATAATTAATAATAATAATTAATAAATATTAATAATATTGAAAGTAATAATACTAATAATAATATTAATAATAATAATATTATTATTTTTAAAAGTA
The DNA here is from genome assembly GCA_009176605.1 of Armadillidium nasatum. Lineage (NCBI taxonomy): Eukaryota > Metazoa > Arthropoda > Malacostraca > Isopoda > Armadillidiidae > Armadillidium > Armadillidium nasatum. The sequence goes on from SEYY01021839.1 coordinate 45,388, forward strand.
TAATAATAATAATAATAATAATAATAATAATAAAATATATATTTTTTTTTTTTTTTTTTTTTTTTTTTTTTTTTTTTTTTTTTTTTTTTATTTTAATTTTTTATGTTTGTTTGATTTATTTTTTTTATTATTATTATTATTTATTATTATTATTATTATTATTATTATTATTAATTATTACTATTATTATTATTATGATTATTATTATTATTATTATTATTATTATTATTATTATTATCATCATCATCATCATTGCCAGCAGTAGTAGTAGAATAAGGATAATAATGATAATAATCAAAGGTGAAATAGTAGTAATATAACTTGTAGTAATAGTAATAGAGTTTATAGTTAGCTTTGTGCTTGTGTCGGGTTACGTAATTTGTGTTTTAACTTGTGTTTTAAATTGTGCTTTAATTCGTATTTTAATAGTGAAAGTTTAAAGTGTTTTTAACAGTGATAGCGTGTTTCTTTCTGTTTGCGTTTTAAATTACATATATTCAAATTTAACCGCAGTGAATGGAAAATTTGAATTGGAGGCAACTTTTTAACTATGACTTTTAAGCTAAGTTTTAAATAGTTTCGTTTAATGTAAGCATATTTATTTGCCCATTTTTCTTAAATTTTTTTCTTTTAATTTCTTAAAGTATTTTTTATGTTTTCCTATGTATTTTATATATATATATATATATATATATATATATATATATATATATATAAATATATATATATATATATATATATATAATATATATATATATATATATATATATATATATATATTCTATGTTTCCATTTTTAGCATTAGTTTATTGAGAATGTATGAACACTAGTGTGCTTGCAAGTGTGTGTTTGTGTTTATGTCATCACCTGTGATTTCACATAATTAAGTTTATGGAATCCTGAGAACTATGAACGTCAGGGGAACCAATGGCTCAAATGGCATTTCTCCCAGTGATTTGAGGGAGTGTGCGTCTGAGCTGGCGCCATTCCTTATTCAACTCTACTCTTTATTCCTTAACATTAATACTTTCCCTCAATGCTGGAAGCGCGCATATGTTCAGCCGATCCCGAAGAAGGGTAGCCGCTCTGATCCCTCTAACTATCATCCTAGAGCTCTTATTTGTGTTCTGTTTAAAATTTTTGAAACTCTCCTTAGCTCTTATTTCCTGGATCATCTGGAGTCTCACTCCCTTCTTCCAGATCATCAGTACGGCTTTCGACGTTCGAGGTCTACTGGTAACATACTTTCCTATCTTACTGATTTATGGTCTTCTGATCTTAGTCTGAGTCTTGTGTGGTGGAGCTTGACATATTTAAGGTGCTCACTATTTCCAACTCCTTTCCTTTTGGTTTCTTTCTCTACTCTTTGCTTACTTATGTCTAGTTTTCTCTCAGATCGTTCCATATCGATACTTGTCGATGGTGTGACCTCTTCCTCCTTTTCTGTTAATTGTGGTGTTTCTCAGGGTTTTGTTCTATCTCCGACTTTATTCTTACTTTTCATTAACGATCTTCTCAGCTCCAATTCTAACTCTGTTCATTCTTATGCCGAAGACTCATCTCTCCATTCTTCTGCTCATTTCAAATCTGCTCCCTCCTTTGCTTCTAGAATTGTTTCTCGTCTTCAACTTTCTGATTCCATTCTTGCTAATCTGGACGGGACTTCCCGGTTGAGTCGCCTCAACCTTGTGAAATTCAACTCTTTAAAAACTCAACTTCTTCACATCTCTCTCTCAGAAACACCTTCCAACTTTTATACTCTTTCAATAGCTCTCCAGTCTTAGCTATAAACAACACTAACATTAGTGGCCTGAACATAAACAATAACTTTCTTGAAAAACTCATATAGCAATGGTTACTAGGGTGGCTTCAAAAAAGCTGGGAATACTTTCAGAGTGTAGGAATTTTTTTCCTCCGAACAGTTGCTCCAATTATATAAGGTTATCCGCCCTTAATGGGGTACTGTTCTCACATTTGGGGGGCTCCGGTCCAATTTCTTTTGGACAGAGTTGAGACTAAGGTTAATAAACTGTCCGCTACTGTCAAGCTCACTTGACCCACAGTCTCTGCAACGTGATGTTGGTGCACTATCTCTTTTCTATAGGTACTACAACGGAAGTTGCTCGAGGGAATTGACGTTTCGCATTACACCACTATTGCGTCGCGATCGCAGCACAGCGAATGCCATGCTTTCGCATGAATTTTGGGTGAATGTATCAAACCCCAGGCTTGTCCGTTGTGGAGCCTCCTTCTTTCAAGCCACTTCTGTTTTGTGGAAGTCTCTGTCATCATCTGTTATTCCTGCTGCATTTAATCTCCCACTCTTTAAGGCCTACGTCTGCGCTCACCTGAGAGACTTGAGTTAGGTTGGAATTGGGTGGGTTTTCTTACATTTTATATTTCTGCTTTCCCCTAGAAAGGACTTAGCCCGTGAGCGGTGGTAAACTGTAAAAAATAAAATAAAATAAAATAAATAAAAAAATTTACTTTGTAAAAAAAATTAAATCCTAATATAAATATCTATTTGTATTTTTATACTATGAGTTATTTACATTACTGAAATTTTTTTCACTTTATTTCATTTTAACATTTAATTATTAATTAAAGTAGCTCGTATACAATACTTAATACTATTAATAATATTATGAAACTATGGAATTAATAAAGCTAAAAAGGACAAATTAATTTAATTATCA
>SEYY01021840.1:0-5000 GCA_009176605.1 Armadillidium nasatum
TATATATATATATATATATATATATATATATTATATATATAATATATATATATAATATATATATATATATATATATATATATATATATATCCTCTGGTAGACAAAGACCAGAATATTACCAAATTCCATCAGAGTTGGGAAAATACCGGAAACAGTCAAATTCCACCAGATTTGAAGGGAAGTCAGAATCACAGCCAGAAAATAGTCGACGTATCTCGATACACGGAGTTTGAAAGTGTGCAAGTCGAAGGAAGTTGGTAAAGTAGATAAACGGAGTGTGTTCCAGATTTTACCAATTGAATACATGTAAAATTGAACATACCTGTTAGGTCTGTTGTTAGAGAGTTGGACAGAGAAAGGTGGAGATTGTGTAGAAAAGCCTGAGGCTCGAGCCCTTCTTAGTGGAGAAGGTATCCAACGAGAGAGTTCAGTAGAGCAGTGTCCGTTGTAATAAAGAAAGTGTAGAGAGAATGGACACAATAATTCGACTGGCAGAAAGAAACTAGAGATAATTATTTACAGCGTAAGCTAAGAAGAAAAGCCCTTGACTCCACCATTTCGAGGAAAGCTGCATGAGTGGACAATTCCAGATGTGTGACGGATACTTCAAAAGGGGGCGAACAACAACTCTATAAGGAGCAAGCAACTAAATAGGTGTGAAAAAATTACGAAGGGCCTCGGGTCACCCAACCTCTTGGAGGCTTGTTTAGAAAGAGAAGTAATTTGTTCCTTCTAAGAAATATCACGAAAAAAGAAACACCGAGAAAATTAAGGACGGACGAAGGTTTAAGTTGTGTGTTTTCGAAGGAGTCATAGTTGTATGGAAGGTTGTGTCGAATATAGAGATAGAGGAACTGAATTTTTAAGACATTGAAAACAGCCTTATTTTCTCTGCCCCAGACTGAAATCCGATTAAGGTCTGAGGTTAGTTGTTCCTAGATCACCATTATTGCGTCAATTAACTGCCAACGAGAGTGGCGTCTTTCAAATTGGAAGGAGTAATGAAGGGTTGAATCATTAGCATAGGAGTGGATACGTGATTAAGTAATTGAGAAGGTTTTTAATGAAAACTAAGGAACATCACTACTAATAGATTTAAAGGAAGAACTGTCGTAGTCTACAACAGCTGCTATAGAATGACAGGAAAGAAAATCAAAAAGGGTAAATTCCGAAAGAGGGAAGTTTAAAAATCAAAGATTTGTGCAACACTCTATTGGAGGCTTTCGATATGTCTACAGCAACACCAAAATATTTACTGAAATGTCAAAGAGAGGAGGACTAAGAGTCAGAGAGAAGGGAAAGAAAATCACCAGTAGAACGTTTTTTTAGGAAAGCCATACTGGCGATCAGAGATAATATTAGAAGATTTGAGATCTTTCCAACTCTTAACAAGAAACTTTGAACGAACGGAGGTTGAAGAAATGGGACGGGAGCTGAAGAGTTGGAGAGGTCCCCCTTTTTCGGCACATGCTGAATGAGAGCACTCTTCTAGAGATAAGGGAAGGTTGAAGTAGAAAGACAGATACCAAATATTTTGCCAAAGCAGGATGCAAGCTAAAAAGCACGAAATTTTGAGAATTACAGAAGGGATACCATCAGTACCATACGCTTCTTAGTGTAAAGTTAAGAGAGAGCAGAAATGGACTTCTTTAGAAGAAATTACAATTTTAGACATAAATGGTTGGAGTGGGGTATGACTGAAGGAGGAGGTATAGCTCCGAAATCATCTAAAGTTAAATTAGTGGCAAAACTCTAAGCAAAAAGTTCAGTTTTTGAAGAAGGTAAAACGGCAATTGTGTTGAAAGAAAATACTAGTGGAAGGAAAGAGGAAGAGGCAGAGGCAAAGTCTGAGCTGACCTTTTTTTGCAAATTGACTGAAAAAGTAAGAGTAACAGAAGCCAGAAAAATTATTGCGTTTTGTATTGAGAAATGAGTTTCTGGTGTTACAAAGAACAAGATCAGATTTTGCACGATTCAGAGATGAATTGTAAATTGCACGATTTTCTAAAGTTTGAAAACAACGGTAATTCCTAAAGGCAGCAACCCTGCTGCAAATTGCACGAGAATAACCAGGGTTAAACCAAGGTTGGTAAGGTTTAGTAGAAGTAAAAGAGTATAGAATGCAAGTTCCATGCCAGAATGATTCACCTCGGTAACGCGCACTGCACAAGCATTGGGACCCCTCCCACGGAAGCGATAATCATTCCACAAGAAATCAAAGAAGTAAGACTGAAAGTCCGACCAGCTTAAGACCAGAAATTTCACAAACGTTTTCTCGAAATACGAGGGAGTCTTTCTTGTGGATGACTTGAAAAGAAAGACGAGGATACAAAAATAAGAAAAGCGATCGGTTTATCTCCAACACGATCAGGGATACTAGTAGGGAGCTGCAACCACTACACAAGGTCGTTTTGTATGTAGAATTGAAAGGCACGTTCACCGGCTCTATCATGAAAACTAGAAGAAAGTCATTGGAATCGGCGAACATTGAAATCACCTAGTATGATAATTTCTGAGAAAGGAAAAGAGAGAATGCTCTCTGTTTTGGAGTTTAGATGGTCGAAGAATTTCGGATAGTCAGTAAATTAAGAGATAAATAAACAGAACAACTGAATTTAGACGTAGAATGGAAAAAAAGAGCTTTAGCCACAAGGTGGAAAATTCACAAGACTCCAGATTAGAGCATGAGAGTAAACAAAATCGTAGCGCACATATGGATAACAACCTCCATTGGCTGAAAATTGAAGATAGAGAGAGCAAGAGGAAACCGAAAATGGTTAGATACCAGAACGCTCAAGCACCTGAGTTTCTGTCAAGAATAAGATTTTCGGTCTAAAAGAAGAGTGGTGGTGTTCAACAAAATGAAAATTGTATTTGTTGCGAAAAATTTGTTGCAAAAATTAATAACGAAAATAGACCATGCACTAGGGAATTTTGGATGCACTCTTTGTGGCACCAACCCTATATCACTTATCAATAGTTTTGCTTAGCAATTTTACTACAAAATAACTAGGTATTACAGATAGCAGAAAAAAAAAATTTATGATCACTGAATAGTTTCAGTCTTGTTTTAACCTTCATGAGTTCAGTAAAAAAAAAAAATTTGCTATCTGTATCGGGTGGTATAAAATTAATGGTATCGGTATTAGCTAAAATTTTGGTATCGCTCCAACCCTAAATTATATATATATATATATATATATATATATATATATATATATATATATATATATATATATATATATATATATATATATATATATATATATATATATATATATATATATATATATATATATATATATATATATATATATATATTAGTGATGGCATCCTCATAAAAATTAACATCCGCATCCGCATCCGCATTCACTTCGAAATTCAATCCTCATCCATCCGCACTTTCGAAAAATTCAACATCCGCATCCGCATTCCGCACTTTCCAAAAATTCGAACATCCGCATCCGCAAATTAGAAAATGACATCCGATCCATCACTAATATATATATATATATATATATATATATATATATATATATATATTATATATATATATATATATATATATATATATATATAATATATATATATATATATATATATATATATATATATATATATATATATATATATATATATATATATATATATATATATATATATATATATATATATATATATATATATATATATATATATATATATATATATATATATATATATTTTAGGGATGGAGCGATACCAAAATTTTTACCGATACCGATACCTAAAAATTACCCGATATCCGATACCTAAAAATATGCCGATACCGATACCTACGATAATAATACTTATCCTATACAAAATTTTCCCGATACCGATACCGATACTTCACTCCATCCCTAATATATATATATATATATATATATATATATATATATTCTAAAGACGTCTTTTCTGCTCCCTCAAAACTTAACACTAGGAAGGCGTACGGTCCTAATGGTATCCTTCCTGTAGTTGTAAAAACTTATGCTTCAGAGCTTGCACCCTTCCTTGGTAAACTATTTCGTCTATTTCTTTCTACTTCAACCTTCCCTTCTTACTGGAAAGGTGCGCTCATTCAGCATGTGCCGAAAAGGGGGACCCTTCTCAACCCTCTAACTATCGTCTCAAATTTATTTAACCAATATTGCTATGAACAATCCACAATGAAAGAATAAGGGAGACGTATAAATGAAAGAAGGGTGTAATTGATAGAGAGGAGGAGGGTGTGCTAAAATGGTTTGGACATTACGTGTAGAATGAATGAGGACAGAATGGTGGGCAAGGTACTTAGATCCGATGTGGATAGGGGTAGGGGGAAAGGGAAGGCCGAAGTGGAGATGGATGGATGGAGTGAGAGAGATTTTGATGGAAGTAATTTGAGTTTAGAAGAGGGTAGAAGATTTGTGGAGACAGAGAGAGATGGAGGGCGGTGGTGAAAGGGGTTGAAAGGTAAGAATAGGTATGTTTGTAAGGGAATTGTGGCGGGCACCACCCCACGAAAGTGGGATAGGTGATAATGAAATATATATATATATATATATATATATATATATATATATATATATATATATATATATATATATATATATATATATATATATATATATATATATATATATATATATATATATATATATATATATATATATATATATATATATTAGTGATGGAATACGCATTCGCATATTCATCAAAATTAACATCCGCATCCTCATCAAAATTAACATCCGCATCCGAACTTTTCGTAAATTCAACATCCGCATCCGGTTTCTAAAATTCAACATCCGCATCCGCACTTTCGAAAATTCAACATCCGCATCCGCACTTCTCCAAAATTCGACATCCGCATCCGCATCCGCAAATTAGGAAAATGACATCGATCCATCACTAATATATATATATATATATATATATATATATATATATATATATATATATATATATATATATATATATATATATATATATATATATAT
>SEYY01021840.1:10000-28954 GCA_009176605.1 Armadillidium nasatum
CATCCTGAACAGAGAGAGACTGGTATTTCTCTTTATGATTTTGATGTGATGTGATTGGATGACAAAGGTGATTTTTTTTTTAGAGGCAAGAGTGTTAAATTACGAAAGATGCAATGGCGAATTGGGGACCAGAATTCTGCAGTGAAAAAGAAAAGTGTGCCAAGCATGTCAAGATGATCTCTTGTAGGAAGAATTTTAATTTCTCAACAGAGGGCAGTCTGTTATTACCGTTAATATCTTGTTTTGTTCTATTTCTACTTTACTGTAACTATATTTGGGTACTACTAGAGCTGATAATGTACAGACAGTTAAAAAAGAGCATGTTATGTAATTTAGTATAAGAAAATTATTAGGGTTTCTTTATGTTGACTAAATTATGTGCATATAAGGAAATTTATGTCCATTAGATCATTCCACATCAACTCAGCCACCTAAAATACTGACCCCCCTTCAAATTTGTTGAAACTTGTCAAAATAGTAGTAAAACATGCCAAATTGAAACTCAAATTTTTTTTTTAGAGGATTGATATTTGGTTACAAAGATACTAATTTGTGACAATTTGACCTTTTTACATCTTTTAAATCATAACATTTAGCCTCTGAAAGTTTATAATGTGACTGCTTTTAATTACAATAAAATATGAATAAATACTTAAAATAATAATAATAATAATAATAATAATAATAATAATAATAATAATAATAATAATAATAATAATAATAATAATAATAATAATAATAATAATAATAATAATAATAATAATAATAATAATAATAATAATAATAATAATAATAATAATAATAATAATAAATAATAATTAAATAAAAAAAAAAAAAAAAAAAAAAAAAAAAAATTATATAAAAATAAAAAAAAAAAAAAAACTTTATCTGCCCATGTAAGAAAAAATCACAAATCCTCTATGCTGATCCATGATACCAAGGGACTTTAGTATGGCTTGAAAGAACTGCATCCTACTAACTTAAAGGTGGTGATATATTAATTTATGAATCAAAATTGTACAAATATTCAATTCAAAAGTAGTTGATCAGTCACTGATAATAAGGTCAATCCATATGAAGTGGTACAAGGTTGGTTGCCAACCTATCTTCAAATTTATTTATATTTTGCATGATGTTGATACCATCAATTTGACAGTTTAAAACCACTTTTATTTTTATGAAATTCAAATTGGTTTTAACAGGGTAGCCATTTTGCATGTTGGGGTAGGGCATTTTTGACTTTTATAGGGGTTATTTGAAACTTTAATATCTCAGCACTGGTCAATCCTAGTAAAAATTTTCAGATATTGTGATGTTAAGCATATTGTAAGATACAATTTTTGTATCTTATACTTTTTTTCTAAAAATAAATTTTCAAAAAAAATTGTTTAAATTGACATATTTTGGGCTATATTAATGGATGAAGGCAACTATTTTAAGATGTAAAAATTGGTGGAGAATTAGATACCGTACTTATCTATTCTTTAAATTAATAATTTCAAGTTTGAAAATTCCAAAGTTTTTTTTTTACATGGTGGCCAAAATCTCATTTTTTCAAAGATTGCCATTTTTAATCTTCAATATCTCTTTCAATATCAATTTTCTCAACTTATGACCACTACTCTGATATTTATAAGTGCATATCTGGGGCTGAGCGCGAGTAGGACACCCTGTATAATAGTATCTTCAGAACATTCATTTTAAAATTTTTAATATGCGAGAATATGGACAGGCATGCAAAATTCTAGTACTTTAAATTTAAAGCTCATAAATTGTGATGAAGAAACAATCTTTTCTCCAGTTTCTGGAGTAATTCAATTTCGTTTTACTGAGTATATTTGGCCCACACTACTAAACAGCCTTCCACTGTTAGTAGAAAAAGTTGAAGCAGAGACATATTTAAATGCCAATATATGGTATGTAAATTAATGAACAGAAAATTGACAATGATGACAAATGAGAAAAAATATGCTGATTTTGCAGATGATGATAATTAATCGAACCATCATATATATATATATATATATATATATATATATATATATATATATATATATATATATATATATATATATATATATATATATATATATATATATATATATATATGATACAGATGGGAAGGAGGCCAAATCATTCAGCATTCTCAACAATCTGGAGCAGTTGATTATGGAACCCACACACATTCCAGATCGTCCTAACCAGTTCTTGAACACACTTGATTTATATTTCACCAATACTCCTAGATACAATACACCATTTTCCCTCCTATCGGTAAATCGGACCATAATCTTATAGCTCTTAATTATAATGCATTTCTCTCCAACAGCTCCACCATGCCCTAAAAGTACAGCACATTCTAGCACTTTAATCAGGCTAATTGGGGGGCAATGCATCACTTCTTTGCTAACCACCATTGGAATGAATCTTGCTTTGACTTGGGGGATGCTTTATTTTCTGCTGAAAAGGAAGGGGCTGTGATCGTTGATGGGATGAGCAGATTCACTGCATCTTCTTCCATCTTCAACTAAATCTTTTTCTCTTCAAAATCTATGGTTCAATGGCAATTGCTCTTGTCCTTCGGGAGATACAATGCATATAGTGAATAGATAAACTCCTTCTTCTATCACTCTTGCTAATTTTCATTCAGCTCAGAATCATTGCAGGGATGTTCTTCAAACTGACTAAGCGAACTTTCACTAAAAGGAAGTGTGCTGACCTCCATGGTTCTCCTGATAAAAGTTTCTGGCCTCTTATCAAAAATATCTCTAATAACTTCTGTAAATCTGCCTTTCCTCCTCTTATTAGCTCTGATGGTTCTATAGCTAATATTCCCTCTGAAATATTCCAATTCTATTCTATTCTCAATCTGGATGGAATTTCCCAGTGGGGTCATAGGAACCTTGTGAAATTCAACTCTTTAAAAACTCAACTTCTTCACATCTCCATCTCAAAAATACCTCTCAACTTTTAGAACTTTTTTTCACCTAATTCCACCCTGCTCAATTCTGGCATTCCTTCTCCTAGTCCTTTCATATTCTCAGGTATGATTACTCATGATCAAGTGCATGGGATCCTGAAATCAATGAACGTTAGGAAGGTCAGTGGCCAGAAGAGCATTCACCCTCGCATTCTGAGGGAGTGTGCTTCCAAGTTAGTGCCTGTCCTCTTTCAGTTCTACTCTCTATGCCTTAATACTAATACTTTTAGTCAATACTGGAAGTGTGCATTTGTTCAGCCGATCCAGAAAAAAGGTAGCCACTCTGGCCTTTCCAACTATCGACCTATAGCTGTCACTTGTGTTGTCTAAAATTTTTGAAACTCTCCTCAATTCTCATTTCCTGGATCATTTGGTGTTCCATTCTCTTCACTCAGTTCATCAGTATGGCTTTCAACGCTCAAGGTCAACTGGTGACATACTTTCCTATCTTAATGATCTATGGTCTTCTGCCCTTTGGGACTTCAAGGAGTCTTGTGTGGAGGCACTTGACATATCCAAGGGTTTTGACCAAATATGGCATGTGTCACTGCTCTCCAAGCTCTCTTCCTTTGGGTTTCCTCCTTCTTTTTTCATACTCTTGTCAAGTTTTCTCTCAAAGCATTCCATGGAGCAACCACTTCCTCTTTTACTGTCAACTGTAGTGTTTCCTCAGGGTTTTTTTTTTTATCTCCTACTTTATTCTTACTTTTCACAATCTTATGCTGATACTCTCCATTCTTCTTCTACTCATTTCAAATCTGCTCCCTCTTTTGCCTCTAGAGTTGCTTCTCGTCTTCAACTTTCCAATTCTATTCTATTCTCAATCTGGATGGAATTTCACAATGGGGTCATAGGAACCTTGTGAAATTCAACTCTTTAAAAACTCAACTTCTTCACATCTCCCTCTCAAAAACACCTCCCAACTTTTCTATCTTCTTCGATGGCTCTCCCATTTCACCTGTAAATAACATTAACATTCTTGCTCTAAACATAAAAAATAACTTGTCTTGGGAACCACGTATCACAATGGTTGCTAAGGCAGCCTCTAAGAAGCTGACAATACTATTCAGGTTGCGAGAATTTTTTTCTTCTGAGCAGTTACTCCAATTATAAAAGGGTCTTATTCACCCTTGTATGGAATACTGTTCTCACATTAGGGTGGGCTCCAGCTCCTCTAATATTCTGGATAGAGTTGAGCCTATAGTTAAGATTAATAAACTGTCCCCTACTTTGAAATTCTCCTGAGTCTCTATCTCTGTTAGGATGCTGGTGAACTATCTCTTTTCTATAGGTACTACAATGGCAGGTACTCGAGGTAATTGGCCCCTCACATTCCTCAACCATTGCATCATCTTTGTTGCACAAGTTGTGCCCTGCTTTCACACGAATTTTGTGTGGATACTGGAAACCTCAGGCTTGCCTTATTGAGCTTTACATTATTCGAGGAGGATAACTTCTCTAGGTAGTATATACCTAGGATCTAGGGATGGAGAGATACCAAAATTTTAACAAATACTGATACCAATAATTTTAAAACACTGATAGTGAGTACTGATGAGATACAGCTAGAATTTACTGATACTGGTACCAATTTTTTTATTGAACTCATGAATGTCGAAACAAGATTGAAAATATTCAATGATCATAAAATTTAGAGTTTCTGCTATCTGTAATAACTAGTTATTTTAAAGTCACATTTCTAAACAAAACTATTGATAGGTGATATGGGGTTAGTTCCACCAAGACTTTGCAGCCGATTTGCCCTGGTGCACAATCTACTTTCTTACTTAATTTCTGCAACATTCGTGGTCTTCAATCCATTTTCAACTTTGTTGAACATCAAGTATCTTCTTTTAGAGCTCACTTCTTATTCTTGACTGAAACTCAGGTGCTTGAATGTTCTGATAGAAGCAAACCATTTTCTGTTTCCTTTAACTGTCTCAATCTTCAATTTTCAGCCAAAGGAGGTTGTGTATATCTGCACACCAATTTATTTTTCCATTTGTATCTTTAATTTGGAGTCTTCTGAATTTTCCAACTTGTGGTTTAAGCTCTCTTGCCATTCAATGATTAAATTCATTTTGTCTGTTTGTCTCCTAATTCTACTATTTAAATTCTTTGACTAACAAAATTCCAAAACAGAGAACATTCTCTCCTCCTCCTTTCTCAGAAATTATCATATTAGGTAATTTTAATGTTCACAATGGCCAATAACCTTTCTTCAAGTTTTCATGATACAGCAGGTGAACGTGCGTTCCAATTCTCCATCCAAAATGGCCTTGAGCAATTGGTGCAGCTCCCAACTCATCTTGGGAGATGAACCCAACACTCTAGACCTATTTTTAAACTTCTAATCCTTCTCCTTACACTGTCAAACTCTATCCTCCTAAGGGTTCTTCTAATCACTTTCATATCTCTTAATCTGACAGTAATACAGAGATTGAAAAATACTTTATAATGTACCATGGAAGAGAAGCTAGAGGGCATGATAAGAAAATTAAAAAGAAGTCATGCCATCTTGATCAAAGAAAATACTGTTTCAGTAATAGGGTTGCTAATTTTTGAAATGGCTTGCCATAGGATATTGTTGCCTGTGATTCTTTTGCAGCAATTAAGAGGGAGCTAGATAGATATATATGGATAGTTTAGATGTTGTATAGTATAACTTGACTAAGCAAAATTGGCGGGTATATATGAATTTTTAGACCAGCTTGTGACTAAGGCTGTGAATTATACATCAACTTGTGACTAAACTTAAATGAATATATATTATTAAATAATACTAAATGAACTAATAACTAAGGATATGATAGACCTAGTTTTTGTTGCATTAGTATTAGAATTATTATTATTTGTTTTGACCAGGGCAGTCTCGATAGGCCAGTGTGGCTTCTAACTGTCTCTATTTTTCTAATGTTCTAACAAATAGGTCTAAATATACTACTATTAATGTAATATGAAAATACTAAATTAATATATTCAGCTCCCTATAGTTAAAAAAAAATAACTGGCTAGTACATAATAACCAAGTCAAAAGTTTAATTATTTTAATCAAAAAATTTTCATATGTTACAATTTCTAAACTTCAGCAAGGCCACCTCAGAGAAAATTGCCAACAATACTTGCCTATAATAATTACTTAATGAACATAGAACTTTACAGCAATATGTTTCATATCCTTCGTGTGGTTAAAATTTATAAAGTAAATTTTGGTGAGGAGTCTTGGAAATACTACAGCAAGCATTTGCTATTATTTTATTGCATTCCCTTGTGAAAACCTTACCTTATACCTTAATTCATTTAATGTGTTCCTCATCAATGCAAACATTGGCATGTGCACAACTGATTTATTATATTACATATATGATATATATGAATATAATGTACTAAATCACAAACTTCACTGATAATCAAACTCACTTATATGTATTATTACATTTTCAGCAACAATATTATGCAACTTTGCATGGATGAAAATTTGAACATCAATATTCACAATAAATTAATTTTTCACATTGCTATTAATATTTGTAACCCAAGTGTAGCAATTTATAGAGAGGTTAATGTCTTTAAAAAAAAAAACAAAAAAAAACTATATATTATGGAGAGAATTTTGCAATCTTTCAAAATATGAATTTTAAGACCCTTTGGAAATAGAGCAAAATTATTTATATTCATTTGATATCTTCATCTCTTTGCATTTCTGTCTCAAATAAATTTGTTGTCAAAATAAAGAGCAAATCATAAATATACAACAAAGAGTGAGCACAATTGTATGCTTGATTTTTTCAAAATAATGTAAATTTTCAAATAATGGTGCTCCAAGGTGTAATCGTAACAGAACTACTTGTTCTCTTCTATTTAACTTGTATATACAACTCCAATCCTGGATCAATGACTTAATTGGTAACCATCCCCTATACCTGTTCCATTGACTTTGTCATAGCTGGCTGCATATTCGAAAAATTTTATTTTTAAATTCTGATTAAGATTCTTAAACTAATTGGGATTCGAAGGACAATTGATCTTTTTGCTGCTATATCTACTCTATCATGTTTAATTCCCACATTCCCTGGAATCCATATTAGTAAAATTTTCTTACAATTCAGTTTACAAAGATTCTCTATCTTATAAATTAAATAATGATTTGTAGAATTATTTATAAGAGCCTGAAACACAGAATAAGAATCTGTAAAAAAAAATTTGAAAATAAAATCTACCTTTTAGGAAGAAAAAAAAAAAAAAAAAAACTCAAAATATTTCATTTCTTATTTTTGGTGGGTGTATAGAAGAGGGATGTGGCTACAAATTCCTCTCTATACTTTATTTAATGCGATTCGTTGGTTTTTAGACATAACCTAACAAACAAGGTTCATTTTTTATCAAATTTCAAAAATTCCCAAAGTTTGAGAGGCTTTATCTCGCTTCAAACAAATAGCATTTAATAATGCAATAAATAAAAGTTGTAGCCTGTTCCTCCTCTAAACAATAAAAAAATTAGTAGGTGGCATTTTTTTTTTTTCTCCAGAAGGATTTTTTTTTTTTTTTTTTTTTTCAAAAAAAAAATTTTTGCTAGACAGACATATCAAAAATCTGTTCCCACTAATGCAAGTAACTGGGGCTAAGATTATTCAGTTAAATTTTCAACTCATGAGGACCAGTGATTTGACCCCACTATTCATTTTTTCTTCAACTTTGGGTCCAAATAACTTTCAAACCGCTATTTATAGACTCAGAAAAATGCTTGAAATCAACTTTAAACTTTGGGAAAAAATGCATATACCTTAATAATATCAGCTCAATCAGTCAAATAATAAAAAAAAATTTCAAACAAAATATAAGAAAATTAAATTCAAATTTTTTTTTCCTTTTCTGTTTCTTTGGACTGCTCCTTTTCTGCTAGTGAATGATAATTATAATCTTTGTGTTTTGATTTTAGATACCCCATAAAGATTTGGCTGAATATTTTTTACTTGGGGCACCCGGAGATCCTCTTCTTATATCCTGACTGCACATGCTACATTTAGCTATTTCAAGCTTCCTGAAATATTGTAAAGTAACTCCAAAACTGCTGAAACTGATCTTTTAGCCATATTGACTGAAAGTATAAACAAAATAACAATTTTAAAATAATGTAGATAACAAGTTTGATGCATAGCAAGAAAATAACAGTAATATGTATAAATAAAGGTTATATTGATAATTTTATATCTTATATTTTTTCAAGCTTTACCTTAGGGTCTTACCTAGGTAAACCTGTTGAGTCACTATTGTGAATCAGAAAAAAAAAAATATATAAATTTTTGTACTTTTTTTAAAGTTTTATTTTATAAAATCTGTAATTTTCTGAATTTTTTTCTGAGAAAATGCATATAATCAATAATTTATGTGAATGTTTACTATTCTACTCCTTCCTTATAATTAAATAAATCTCAATTAAATTTATATCTAATTTTCTTAACCTAAAATTTCAATGCTTTTGACCTCTTTACAAATTTTAGGCAACCCTAGCCTGGGGGAGTTTTTTCATATGAGGTCAGTTGTTGAAACTGATAAAATTCCTATGCATAGGGATTTGAAACTAACAATCGCCTACATTTCTATATAACAGAGTTGCAGGATCATTGGTGTTACAAAATTTTAAAATATATATATATATATATATATATATATATATATATATATATATATATATATATATATATATATATATATATATATATATATATATTATATATATTTTATATATTTTTTTAACTTGTATATTCAACTCCAATCCTGGATCAATGACTTAATTGGTAACCATCCCCTATACCTGTTCCATTGACTTTGTCATAGCTGGCTGCATATTTGAAAAATTTTATTTTTAAATTCTGATTAAGATTCTTAAACTAATTGGGATTCAAAGGACAATTGATCTTTTTGCTGCTATATATACTCTATCATGTTTAATTCCCACATTCCCTGGAATCCATATTAAGCATTTTTATTGACCATTAGATATAGTTAACAAACAGTAGTTTTTAGTTAGATTAGGTCTATTTACTGGCTGTTAGGCTGTAAAACTAGTTTGTTAGATCTAACAAACTAGCTAGACTTAACCTAAGCTGGACTAATGGCCAGCAAATAGACCTAACATAGCAAACAACTATTGTTCTTTAACTATACTTAAAAAATGGCTTAACCTACCAAAAAACAAATTTTCATTTTAATATACGGTATATATATATATATATATATATATATATATATATATATATATATATATATATATATATATATATATATATATATATATATATATATATATATAATAATTTTTTTTCAATAAAAAACTATAAATTTTTTTTTTTTACAATTTCCAAGCCTACACTCATATTGCAAACTCTTAATGTCCCTACACATAGTTCCAGTTGAACTCACAATGAACAGTTACATAGTTCCAGTTGAACTCTCAATGCGTAGGTATGTTGTTAGCTTTCACCAACCTGGTTTTATATAAAAATATCTACTACTGTGAATGCTATTACCTTTTTTTTATACAAAATCCTTTGCATTCACTGATAAGCTGAAAAAAATTTATATTACAATCATTTCCTCTATGTAAGTAGGCTGAGTAGAAAAAAATTTTGCAGTTCCATCCTAAACTATTATCTATATTTTTACTACCTTAAGTGCATCTTAATTCAACAAATATGACTTTCCACCCCATTTAAAGTTTTTCTTCAATATACATTACATTTCAAGTTTATATTTTGAATAACAACTAAATACTAAATAAGAGACGAACCCTACATATTTACCAAAATCACCAACCCTGGTTCAAAGGAGGAGTTTACGTGCTCGGGTCAAAAATTTGATTTGGAGCACTCTTCATTTGGAAGAAAATTCTAAGGCAACCACATTCTATGCAAGTTAGCAAGAGGATCCAATATTAATGAGAGTAACAACCAAAGTCCTCAAACGTTTAAAAAGCAAAATCTTGTGAAAGCATTACATAATAAAACAATATTTTCGCAATATGACATACCAACAACATTAAATATGTAAAAAACCCATTCAAAAATAAACAACACCTGACGTCACGAAACACAAGCCGTATGAATTTGGACGTTTTTTTAATAACTAAAATATTTTGGTATGTTCCAAGATAATTTGGATTTTCATACTGTTTATGCAAAATTTTCAGAAAATGCAGCAAAAATCTTTATTTCATTATTTTTGTGGTTTGACTGTGGATAATATCAGATGGCCTACATAAACATAAGTGGATAATTGTGAGATTTAATTTAATCAAATAATTAATTCATTTAATCAATCAGTAAATTAAATCGATATCTGAAATGTAATAAATCGAAATATAAGGTGACATATGCAGCAAACAGAAATATTTTAAAAGACTTTGCAAGAAATATTGGTTGAAACCATTGAAACTTATTAAAATATGAATAACTGATAAAAAATCAATTTACTTCATTTCAAACAAATTAAAAATCAGAAAATACTAAAACTAACCAGCAGTATTTTACACTCAAATCTATTTGTTAGAAGGATTAAATACTTTGATCTTTTTGAAAAATTGTCTTCACCTAACTCCTCGAGGCTTGTTTAAATTACGTGATCATTCATGGATTCAAGATTCGCTGCAGAGGAAATTAAAAATAGAAATTTACGTTTTTAATTTTCGCTGCAGCTAGCAAAAGGTTACAGTTTCAGAATTTAAATATCTTGAATCGTGAAATAATTTCTTAAAGAATTTTCAACTTGCAATACAACCTATGTAATAAAATACTGTATACGGTATATAATGTTAGTGTTATTTGAGGTAATTAGAACACCTATTGGATGTTTTCATTTATTAATCAAATAAGCATTAACTATTTTAGGACTTTTTTTTCACAATTATAGATTTGAAATTTTCGTTGTCTTTAAATAGGATACAGTTGATTATTAGTATTTCTTAAATGCTTCACTGTTTATTACGATAATGTATTTTTTTGGGGCAGTATTGAGTGTTTATTTTTTTTTTTGTCAGATTATTTAACTGTAAATTAATTAAATTGAGACTTTTGTAATTAAAAACATTTTCTCAGTTAGAATGATTCTTATTAATTTTACTAAGCGGTAGAATTATCATTACATATACATTATCATTACAAAATACGTATAAAGTGTTCGATGTATTTATACACTATTTAATTAATACAATTAAAATAAATTTTTAACAAGTTTCTAAAAGAGTTCTAAAAAGGTTAAAAGAAAGGTAAATAAATGCTAGTTTGGGTTATTCTGCAGACTTTTGCTATTATTACAGGTCCATGGACTGGGGGGAGGGGTAGAGGGCCAGGACGGGCTAAGCCTGTTCTGGAATTAACTTTGCCCGTCTTGTGGCGTCATAGCGAACATTTCAGAAATTAGAAAACAGAAACAATATATATATATATATATATATATATATATATATATATATATATATATATATATATATATATATATATAATATATATATATATATATATATATATATATATATATATATATATATATATAGAGGTGGGATATCCGCATCCGCATATCCGCAATTGAATATCCGCAACCGCATCCGCCTCCGCGGATAGTAAAAAATTATAAGTAAATTATGAGTTCAGCTGAATCATGTTTGTCAGATGTGATACACTTGTTTCAACATTGAAAGTTGTGTTAACAAATGTTAAGTCTAAGGGAGTTTCAAGGATGACTGAAACATTAATGAAGGAGATGAACGACAGATTTGAAAACCTGGAAAATGATGATGCTTATACAATTGCAACCTTTTTAGATCCTAGGTACAAAACAAAATTTTTTAAACCACTTGTTTCTCAGAATGTTAAAAATCAAATTAGGATGCTTATGCGATGAGATGATAGAAACAGCTAAAATAACGCCTTTCAAGAAAAAGCAAAAAGCTGTCAGATACAAAAGAAACAAAATCTGTTAGCTTAAGCATTGCTAAATCAATGAAAGATCTTCTAGCTTCCAGCAGCGATGAAGAATCACAGTCAGAAGTGTCAAAAGGATACAATATCGATTATTGAAAATTATCTGAAACTCCCACGTTTGGAGGCAGATAAAGACCAACTGGTTTGGTGGAGAGATAATTGCAAAAGTTTCCCTTTTCTTGCTGAGCTGGCAAGGACTTATTTAGCAAGTCCTTCAACTAGTGTTGCTAGTGAGCGTCTTTTCAGTTGTGCAGGCCTCATTTACGACGAAAAGCGAACCAAACTTTCACCTGAAAGAGCCCAAAAGCTTTTATTTCTAAAAAATAACTTAACCAATTATTAACTTCAAATGGAATATGTGAAACTGTGAAGTGTGAAGGTAATACTGAATTACTGGCTATATATATATATATATATATATATATATATATATATATATATATATATATATATATATATATATATATATATATATATATATATATATATATATATATATCTATATATATATATATATATATATATATATATATATATATATATATATATATATATATATATATATATATATATATATATATATATATATATATATATAATACCTTTTTCAAATGGGTTAGGTTGGGGAAAGAGGTTGGTGGGGTGTTCAAGAGTTGGGTCCCCGTCCCACACCCTGGTAACATAGATTCTGGATATTATATTTAAAATTCCAAAAATCTATAGCAAAACTTTAAAAAATTAAACTATCCGCATCCGCATTGCGGATATATCCGCAATTGAATATCCGCAACCGCATCAGCATCCGCGGATAGTAAAAAATTACTATCCGGTCCACCTCTAATATATATATATATATATATATATATATATATATATATATATATATATATATATATATATATATATATATATATATATATATATTGCAATTGTTTCTAAACTGCATCTTAAAAAAATAAATGAAAACTGAAATTTTAAGTAATTACACATTTTGCTTGTAAAAGGAGTCTATTTCATTCCTTTGATTGATTATATATATTTAAAATATTGGTTAATTTTTCCATTTTTTTTTCTCAAAAAGAGTTGAGGTAGAAACTTTTAAAGATTATATATATATATATATATATATATATTATATATATATATATATATATATATATATATATATATATATATATATATATATATATATATATATATATATATATATATATATATTATATTAGAGGTGGACCGGATCTATCGCGCATCCGCATCAGCAAATGCGGATATCCGCATCATTTTTCCAATATCCGCATCCGCGGATATCCGCAATTGGATATCCGCAACCGCATCCGCATGCGCGGATAGTAAAAAATTACGTATCATGCAATCGATAAAACTTTCAAAAGCAAAACTTTGTATTGAATGCAGAACCTCTTTCTGAGCGCCATACAGGCGACTATCTTGAAAATGTATTTGAAAAGATGCTGACAAAATGGAAGATTTCATTAAATGAAGTGCACTGCGTAGTCAGGGATTCGGGCAAAAATATAAAAAAAAAGCACTTTCTCTGGCAAGAGTGAAAAATGTAGATTGCTTTGCACACCAAACTCAGATAGTAGTTAAAAATTCCATTATGAGTCAAAAATGTGTATCCGATTTAATAACTAAATGTAGGTTAATTGCTACGCATTTCAATCACTCCGTTGCTAATGTAGATTGCTTTGCACACCAAACTCAGATAGTAGTTAAAAATTCCATTATGAGTCAAAAATGTGTATCCGATTTAATAACCAAATGTAGGTTAATTGCTACGCATTTCAATCACTCCGTTGTAGACCAAAATGAGCTGAAGAAAATACAAACAAGATTAAATGTTCGTCCACTTTCTGTCATGCAAGATATTCAAACACTTTGGAATAGTTTGCATATGCTTGAGAGGATGAGCAAAATTAATGAGGCCATTTGCCTTTATGCTTCAAGCAGCACAAAATAAAGCCTCTAACAGCTGACGAAAATGACATTTTAAATAATTGTATTAATATCCTTAAGCCTTTTGAAGAATTAACAAAGACTATAAGTTCATCTGAATCATGTTTGTCAGATGTGATACCACTTGTTTCAACATTGAAAGTTGTATTAACAAATGTTATTAAGTCTAAGGGAGTTTCAAGGATGACTGAAACATTAATGAAGGAGATGAACGACAGATTTGAAAACCTGGAAAATGATGATGCTTATACAATTGCAACCTTTTTAGATCCTAGGTACAAAACAAAATTTTTTAAACCACTTATTTCTCAGAATGTTAAGATCAAATTATGATGCTTATGCGATGAGATGATAGAAACAGCTAAAATAACGCCTTTCAAGAAAAAGCAAAAGCTCTCAGATACAAAAGAAACAAAATCTGTTAGCTTAAGCATTGCTAAATCAATGAAAGATCTTCTAGCTTCCAGCAGCGATGAAGAATCACAGTCAGAAGTGTCAAAGGATACAATATCGATTATTGAAAATTATCTGAAACTCCACGTTTGGAGGCAGATAAAGACCAACTGGTTTGGTGGAGAGATAATTGCAAAAGTTTCCCTTTTCTTGCTGAGCTGGCAAGGACTTATTTAGCATGTCCTTCAACTAGTGTTGCTAGTGAGCGTCTTTTCAGTGGAGCAGGCCTCATTTACGACGAAAAGCGAACCAAACTTTCACCTGAAAGAGCCCAAAAGCTTTTATTTCTAAAAAATAACTTACAAATTATTAACTTCAAATGGAATATGTGAAACTGTGAAGTGTGAAGGTAATACTGAATTACTGGCTATTATATATATATATATATATATATATATATATATATATATATATATATATATATATATATATATATATATATATATATATATATATATATATATATATATATATATATATATATATATATATATATATATATATATATATATATATATATATATATATATATATATATATATATATATATATTAATATATCTTTTTCCAAATGGGTGGAGGTTGGGGAAATAGGTTGGTGGGGTGTTCAAGAGTTGGGTCCCCGTCCCACACCCTGGTAACATAGATTCTGGATATTATATTTAAAATTCCAAGAATCTATGACAAAAACTCTTAAAAAATTAAACTATCCGCATCCGCATCCGCATCTGCGGATATCCGCAATTGAATATCCGCAACCGCATCCGCATCCGCGGATAGTAAAAAATTACTATCCGGTCCACCTCTAATATATATATATATATATATATATATATATATATATATATATATATATATATATATATATATATATATATATATATATATATATATATAACTATTAAAAAGTTTCTACCTCAACTCTTTTTGAGAAAAAAAAAATGGAAAAATTAACCAATATTTTAAATATATATAATCAATCAAAGGAATGAAATAGACTCCTTTTACAAGCGAATATGTGGTCAGAGATGGGCATGGTTACATGAAATTGGGTAGCGTTACCGTTACTCGTTACTTGAGAGAAAAGGTGTAGCGTTACCGTTACATCGTTACATTTTAAAATCCTTTGAAGCGTTACCGTTACTCGTTACATGTAACGCGTTACTTTTGGTCAGTTTCGTGCTTAATTATTAGTTTACAGTTTCCGTACATGATCATATGTATACATATTTACTGCTGACGATTAAATCATTGGATTAACTAACAGTTTTTAAACTTTTATTCAAAAAGTGCAATTTATATTACTATCATTGACCAAATAATATAAATATAGTTTTTAAAATTATTATATATATTTTAAGTTTCATTATATAAATTTAGTGCAATAAATGATATACATTTATGGAATTTAGTGATACAATATTATCCATATTTGAAATTTTTTATAATTTATTTTATTAATAAACGTATAAGATTATCTGAATTGTGCTTCACTTTGAACCCTAGTTAGCCGATCTTCTTTCAACATTGTTTAATTTTATTGGACGGTATGCAAAGTATTAAGAGTAGATATTATTAATATTAATAATGATAATGGTAATAATAAAAAAAATTGACAGTAATAATGTATTGTAAAGTTTGGTAATTATAATAATAATAATAATAATAATAATAATAATAATAATAATAATAATAGTAATAATTAAGATCTATTTAAACATAGTTAATCACTTAATAATAAATGATAATAATTTTCAGTAACCATATTGAGCATAAATAAAATTAAAAAAGAAAGACATAAGGATTTTATTTATAGTAACTTAATATATATATATATAATATATATATATATATATATATATATATATATATATATATATATATATATATATATATATATATATATATATATATATATATATATATATATATATATAATAAATATATATTATATAATATATTATATATATATATATATATATATATATATATATTATATATATATATATATATATATATATATATATATATTATATCTTGAAAAATTAAAATTCGTTTCCATAAAAATAAACAAAAATGTCAACATAGTGTTGTTTCGTGTGTAGGATGTAACGTATTTGTAAAAATGGGGTATTACCGTTACAGCGTTACATTTTATTTGAAGCGTTACCGTTAACATTTGTAACGCCCGTTACGTAACGGTTACATTTTTAACCTCTGTATGTGGTAATTAACTTAAAATTTCATAGTTTTCATTTTATTTTTTAAGATGCAGTTTAGGAGGTGCGTCTTGTTTCCAGCGGCTTCACCAAGAATATTAGGATATTTAAGAGATCAAACCAGATACAAATGTGTATTTATTTTTCTTTTAACTATGAAATAAAATAATTTAATAGTATTTGAGATTAAATATATCGTACAAAAGAAGGTTATTTTTAAAAAAATGAATCGTTCTCAATAAAGGGAACAACAATATGTATTTTGTCACAAGGGAAAGTCGATAAATTTCAGAGAAGCAATTTATAATAGTATTTATTTCAATATAATGTGATAATATTCATGTTTTAGTAGAATAATATAGGGTAATAATTACACTTAAACCATAAAGTGAAAATATACTAGTAAAGACCATATGTAAATAACTAAATATCGACAAAAAAATATGATGTTAATTTTTAACAACTATGTGAAGGATAAAAAAAATTTCTATTTTTATTATGTTCATGCAAGGAGGGTAAAGTCTCATTATATATTTCTATCTCGTCTGTAAGTCCTCCCTCTCCAAACATCTTGAGTGAACTGAATTGAAAAGTGGTAGCTGCTAGCAAAGTACAAATATATTAGTTAATGTAATCTAATGTCATAAAGTTCTGCCTAATGGCAGATGTCGCCGTGATTTTTAAACAACTGCGATTTGTCAACTGATTTAAATCATGCTACTTTTTTTGGTGGGGGTTCATACAGATGACATTCTTACTGTCATCACAATCGCGTTTCTTCCTTTGTTTACTTCGTTTATTAGAATTTTGAGTTAGAAACCTACAGCAAATTTACGGCAAGCAAACCGCTATTCGACTTCATTACTAATATATACATTGCTGATAGGCAGTGTTTTTTTCTGTCTTGTACTGTATAATACCTTCCCACATACAATTTCATCAAATATAAACTGTGCCGTAACTTTGAGGGTAATTATTTTAGCTCAATGATCTTATTTTCATTCAAAATTAGGGTTGGAATAATAAAAATCAAATTATATAAATCAGTTGGTTTTTTTACGCGATTTTAAAAAAAGTAATCATTTTCTTATTTTATTGATTATTTTGATTTTTTTGATTTTTTAAAAAATAACGTCACTGTCTTCATATTCTTAAGTTTAAAATATCATAAGAGAGAGATTAAAAAAACGAAAATAAATTATAATTAATATAAATTTAGGTATATTATTGGACTGGGGAAAAATTATTCAACGTCCAACGATACTTTTGTTAAATTATTGAAACTTACAACACTGTTTTAACTTTTGAATTCTGACTTTAGATATTTACTGTAAAAGGTGGGTGAGTTATATAAATTTTATGAATTTTAAAATTTCAGTAGAAATGCTTTTTTTTTAATTTAATTATTATTTTAATTTATTTATTTATTAATTTACTTTTTTTATTTTATTTATTTATTTTATTTTTTTGCAAGCTGTACGTGTAAAACCATGAACCAACAACCCTTATTAATCACAAATTTCATTTAATTATAAAAAAATAAAAAATTAATATAAGCTATCTAGTATCTAATTTATAAACTTATTCAAAAAAGTTTATTGCTGTTAACTTGTTCCATAGAATTATACAGTATTGTAGAGGTGAATAAAAAAAAGACAATAAAAAGCTTTAGGGTTGAAATGGGGAATCATTCAGCAATCAACCACAAAAAATTTTTTTGGACCCAAGGCGAAATCTTTTATTAAATAATTTATTTACTCGAATCAATACACTTACATTTAAAATTCTCTTCAAATCTCTAACTGTCTCTATTTACATATTTTTTAATTATAGAAATTAATGATTTATTTTTCTTCAAAATATACATGCTGAGAAATCCAACTCTAAAAATAAATATTTTAATAAATAAATATTTTAATATTTATCTTAATAATATATAATAAAAATAAATATCACAGAACCATTTTTTTTTTTTAAAAATATATAATATAGTTTAATTGTTTTCTTTAAAATTCAAATACAGTGAATTGGTTCTATCAGTCGCATTTTCTCATTTTTATATTTAAAAATAAAAGTTTTTACCTTTTTTTAAAAATATAATACAAATAAACTTATTTAATTAAGCTAATTAATTATTATATTTACTTATTATTACTTATTATTAATTGTTTCTTAATAATAGCTACAATTAAAAAGACTAGTAATCCATTTTTTTATTTATTTTTATTATATATATATAATATATAATTATATAATATATATATATATATATATATTATATATATATATATATTATATATATGTTTGTGCTCCTTTTGAGCAGAATTTTAATTACAAATAGGATAGCCAGA
>SEYY01021841.1:17500-25000 GCA_009176605.1 Armadillidium nasatum
TGAATATCTATTGTAATAATCGTTGAATTTTGTGGTTTTGGTAAGGTCTTTCCACCTTTTCAGACATGTTCGTAATTTTCCAGTTAGTGAGAAGTTCATCCGATAATAGATGGCAGTAGAATGGTTTTTCTAGGTTAGGAATCTCTTCTCTCCTCTCTCTCTCTCTCTCTCTCTCTCTCTCTCTCTATATATATATATATATATATATATATATATATAATATATATATATATATATATATATATATATATATATATATATATATATATATATATATATATATATATATATATATATATATATATATATATATATATATATATATATATATATATATATATATATATATATATATATATATATATATATATATATATATATATATATATATATATATATATATATATATATATATTATATATCATCACACTCCACCACCACTGTACATCATCCAACCTATAATAAACGTACCATAAGAATACATTATTGACATAACAAAGCCTTCGATACTGTCCCAAACATAATCTTATCCATAAAATCCTCCAAAAAAAAAACACTAAGAAATGGCTAACAACTTCCTATCAGGAAGAACCGCCCAAAACAACAAAACGGCCATAAATCACGTTCAACTTAAGAACGGAGTTCCGCAAGGAGCCATACTCTCCCCCACTCTATTCTGCACAGCAATTCAACCCCAAACAATTTCACCCGCATAATATCATACGCAGACGACATAATATTACCACCACTCACAAAAACCTCACCACCGCAACATTCTCAACAAGACTACATAACACAACTCCAATCTTGGCTAGCTAAAACAGGATTGCCTGGAAATTGAAGCTTTTAACTATTTATGCTTTTAAATATGAGAAAATTACTACATTTGTACCGTCAGAATAATTTGTTGTGGTTTTGAAAATTGTTTTTTTATAACTGCCAAATTGCCTAATTGCCTAATTGCCTAATTGCCTGGAAATTGAAGCTTTTAACTATTTATGCTTTTAAATATGAGAAAATTACTACATTTGTGGTATAAATGAAATATCCATCTCATCACCCTATATAGGTCCATATATAAATATCTTAATCTTCATCCATCCCCAGGAATAGTTTTCAGTAGCGTGTGATAGGAGCATTCTGATTAGGTCTGTGGTCAGAGAGTTGAATTGAGAAAGAATGTGTGGAAAAAGGCGAGACGTACTGACTTTCCTAAAACTAGGGTTGTAAAGCTTGAGGGTTTAGGAGAGATATATCCATCATAATAGGAGACTGATGTGACTGTTCGACTGGTAGAAAGAAATTGGAATAAGTCAGATAAAGGA
This sequence comes from Armadillidium nasatum, assembly GCA_009176605.1. Lineage (NCBI taxonomy): Eukaryota > Metazoa > Arthropoda > Malacostraca > Isopoda > Armadillidiidae > Armadillidium > Armadillidium nasatum. The sequence continues at coordinate 18,826 of SEYY01021841.1, forward strand.
TAAAGAAGAAGGGTTTGTAAATCTAAAAGCTCTACAATCCACCGTTTATATTAAAACTTAATGGAGAGGCACCTTAGAAATGAGATGAGCTCCCCATACAAGGGAGTACAGCTAATCTATAAAGTGCAAGCCACTTGGCCTTAGTACATACAACATTTTAGATGCTTCTTTAGTGGGAGAGGGATCATGCGATCCTTCGAGAAAGATCACAGGGGAGGAAAGGATACCAGGAGTGATAAGGACACGAAAATGTTTGAATTGCGTTTTTGAAAAAAGATACTGTACTATTTTCGAGAAACTATGTAGGATAAATGAAGAAATTGAGTTTTTTGAGGCACTGAAAACAATTATGTTTTCTTAGTTTTGACCTAATTCCACCTAGGTAACGTTTTGCAGTAGAGAAGGACGTCTTTCAAGTCGAAAGGAATATTTAAGGGTAGAATAATAGGCAAAAGAATGGATAGAAGAAAGACTAACAGATATATCATAAATGAAAAGGAGAAAAGGTTGATATTGAACAATATATATATATATATATATATATATATATATATATATATATATATATATATATATATATATATATATATATATATATATATATATATATATATATATATATATATATATATATATTCCTTCCTTTCAAGGAGAGTTTTGTTTTGGGGGGAACCATCTCAAATGCGATGTGCTTTCCGTACAAGGATTACTGATTGCTTTTAATGCTTTAAACTTAAACGATGAACGATAGTCATCTACAGCAGCAGTTATAGACCGACCGGAAAAGAAATCAGAGAGAATACCACATTAAGCCGTATAGATACCAAAAGAGGAAAGTTTAGAAATCAAAGCTTTATATGCATACGAGTATAGGAGTACACACACACACACACACACACACACACACAACACACACACACACACACATATATATATATATATATATTATATATATATATATATATATATATATATATATATATATATATATATATATATATATATATATATATATATATATTGGGTTGTTGAATTAGTGATTTTTCTGAATAAATTCAAATATACGCTTCAAATTTCAATGAATACGGAGATATTGTCTTTTTAAAGCCACTCATAACAATGATTAAAAAGAACGATAAATAACTTATACTGTTTGTATTTATACATCTGAATGATACGAAACAAATAATTTACAGTTCAAATTCATATCGCTAACCTCGGTATAATTTGGAACCTTTGTTATAACAGTACGTACGTAATTTTTGCTTTCTTTAAAGAGGGCTGCACTCTGCATAATGCGAGCTAGCTAACAATTTGTCTCTTGCATTAACTTTTCTTTGAGTAGCCTACTTAGCTTTTCTTTCATAACTAAAATTCAAAATTTAAGAGAATAATAGTAAGAGAACGTTGGTGTTCAATAAACTGGAATATCGTGTCCCATAAGGAAAGTCCGAAACGGACTTTGTGTCACCTATTGTGGATATAATTTGCTGGATATCCATCGTGCCTATAATAAACCAATCCACTAGTAGAGAAATAGTTCTCCAATAGTACTGGAAATTCTCTTGCAGAAGCTGCAGTAACTGCAAAAACTACAGAAAAAATATACCTTGTTAGATGATGTGATTAGGAAAAAATAAATCAACTGATTTTTTATTATATCGCATTACCAGATATCTCATTTGCGATGTTGGGTATTTTGTTCCAACAAAGACACTTAAATTTTCTTCTGTTCACGAAGCTAGTTACGGTAGTTATTGAAACGTAATAAGTGAAGGCTGATTCATTAGTGAAAAGCCTGAAAAAAAAATTAATAAAAAATTAGAATTTACAAACCAACAAAACCAATTTTTAAACCTCATCTCATGATTGAAGGTTGTGCATCAATTTTTGCATGAAACAGGTACAAACAGCTCATACTAAATGCTCATCATGATTTTGTACTGTTTGTACTGTTTGAACTTGTAATTATTCTTGTGCATATGGCAGTACTACGTTCTACCTACTCAAAAATGTATTCTTTTTCATTCCACAGTTCATATATATATATATATATATATATATATATATATATATATATATATATATATATATATATATATATATATATATATATATATATATATATATATATATATATATATATATATAGAGATGAGAGGGTTGATGGTAACGGTTTTGGTTGAAGATAGTCACCACCGCACGATTGTGGGAAAGGTTGTGAGTATTATATATATATATATATATATATATATATATATATATATATATATATATATATATATATATATATATATATATATATATATATATATATATATATATATATATATATATATATATATATATATATATATATATATATATATATATATATATATATATATATATATATATATATATATATATATATATATATATATATATATATATATATATATATATATATATATATATATATATATATATATATATATATATATATACGTTGTGTGTGTGTGTGTGAAAATCTTATGATATATAAGGTTTTAGAGATTCTTTAATAAAGGATTATTATCTTTGTGAAATAAAGAATATATTTTATCTGATTTATTTTTACTTTTTATTTTAAGCTTTCGTTATGCATATTAAAAATTCTATTAATACAAAAATGGTAACACAAAATTCAGAACGCACGCAGACGTACTGTCTCTCTCTCTCCTCTCTCACAGCATATATATATATATATATATATATATATATATATATATATATATATATATATATATATATATATATATATATATATATATATATATATATATATATATATATAATATATATATAGGAGAGATACTTGAGGAACACCACTATTAATAGATTTAAAGGAAGAACGGTGGCCGTCTACAACAGATGCTATATATAGAACGACCGAAATGGAAATCAGAGAGAAGACAACTGAGAGAAGGATAGATTCCGAAAGAGGGAAGTTTGGAAATCAAAGCTTTATGCCAGACTCTAAGGAAAGCTTTCGATATGTCCAGCACCACAGCAAAAGATTCACCGAAATGCCGAGGAGCGAAAGAGCAAGAGTCAGAGAGGAGGAAAAGGAGATCACCAGTAGAGCGTTTCTTACGAAAGCCATATGGCGATCAGAGATAATTGTTAGAAGAATTGAGATGTTTCCAAATCTTTCAATTAAGGATAGATTCGAAAACTTTAGAAAGAACGGAGGTTAAAGAAACAAGGTGGTAGTTAGATGGTCAGGAGGAATCTCCCATCTTCGGCACAGGCTGAATGAGTGCATATTTCCAGAAAGAAGGGAAGGATGAAGTAGAAAGACATAGACGAAATAGTTTACCAAGACAGGGTGCAAGCTCGGAAGCCTAAGTTTTGAGAACCACAGGAGAGACACCATCAGGACCATACGCCTTCTTACTGTTAAACTCAAAGAGAGCAGAAATTACATCTTTAGAAGAAATTACAATTTTAGGAATAAATTAGTTTTAGTTGGTTGAAGGAGTAGGAACAGCTCTGGAATCGTCTAATGTTGAATTAGAGCCAAAGGTTTGAACGAAGAGTTCAGCTTTAGAAGAAGGCAAAACGGCAGTTGTACCGTCAGAAGACACTAAAGAAGGGAAAGAAGAATAAGCAAAGTTAGAGTTGACATTTTTTGCAAAATGCCAGAAAGGGCGTAAGGTAGTAGAACCAGAAAGATTGCTGCATTTTAAACGGAGAATTAAGTTTTGAGTGCTGCGGATTCCGGGATGAAATATAAATTGCATGAGTTTCTGAAGTTTGAAGACAACGGTAGTCCTTGAAGGCAACACCCCTGCGGCGGATAGCATGAGAACAAGCAGAGCTAAACTTGTGTTTGTTAGGTTTAGTAGAAGGGAAAGAATTTGGAATGTACGCCTCCATTCCAGAGAAAATCACCTCGGTTATGCACTCTGCACACTCAGAGGGACCCCTTCCACGAGATCAGTAATCATTCCATGGAAAATCAGAAAAGTACAGCCGCAAGTTAGACCAGTTAGTAGCTCCGAAATGTCACAAACGTCTTCTCTTGCTAAATTATATATATAAGATATATATATATAGATATATAGATATATATATTATAATATATATATATATATATATATATATATATATATATATATATATATATATATATATAATATATATATATATATAATATATAATATATTATATATATATATATATATATATATATATATATATATATATATATATATATATATATATATATATATATATATATATATATTATATATATATATATATATATATATATATATATATATATATATTATATATATATATATATATATATATATATATATATATTTATATATATATATATATATATATATATAATATATATATATATATATATATATATATATATATATATATATATATATATATATATATATATATATATATATATATATATATATATATATATATATATATATATATATATATATATATATATATATATATATATATATATATATATATATATATATATATATATATATATATATATATATATATATATATATATATATATATATATATATATATATATATATATATATATATATATATATATATATATATATATATATATATATATATATATATATATATATATATATATATATATATATATATATATATATATATATATATATATATATATATATATATATATATATATATATATATATATATATATATATATATATATATATATATATATATATATATATATATATATATATATATATATATATATATATATATATAATATATATATATATTATATATATATATATATATATATATATATATATATATATATATATATATATATATATATATATATATATAATATATATATATATATATATATATATATATATATATATATATATATATATATATATATATATATATATATATATATATATATATATATATATATATATATATTATATATATATATTGATCGAAAGGTAAAGATAGATAGATAGATGCTAAAAACATTTAACAGATGGAGAGAGAGAGAGAGAGAGAGAGAGAGAGAGAGAAATAATAATAAAAAAAATAGTGGAAAGGTAAGCGGCACGTCTCGAAAATACTCTTATTAATGGGTAAAGTGGCAGCCCTGAAATTAGAAGGCGTTCGCGCCGTCGATTTTCTTTAGCCGTGTTTAATATTAATATCATTTTGACGTAATGAGAATGGGATTAGAGGTAATTCTGGTCTTCCTTTAAAGCATTTAGTCATCCGAATCTCGAGCTTTTCATTACGTCGTTATTGAAGGGATTAAAATTCAGAATAGAAGAGAAATTATTGCGTGTTCAATTTGGCTCTCTAATGAGTTTAAAATTGCAAACTTTATCTCGGCATTTTTATTTAATTGTTTCCTTATTTCTTATTTCTTATTTATTTCATTGATTTTATTTTATATATTAGTTTTATTAATTATTTTTTTATCGTATTGTTCATTTTTATATATTATTTATTATATTTTGTTTTGTGTTTGTCTCTTTATTTCCTTTTGTCTAAGAAGTTAAAAGCTTTTTCCTTTAATTTTTAAAAAAATTTTACATTATTTTTCTTATTTTTATTTCTTATTTATTTCTTATTTTTAAGAATAGTTTAATTACTTCCTATATCTTCCTATTATTCATTCACAATATTCATTAGTGTTTTCGTTTTTTTTTTTTGTCTCTCATTATTAACATTAGTGTTTTTTTCCTATTCTCTTACTGTAAACATTATTGTTTTTGTCATTTCTTTTTGTTTGTCTATATAATTTTGATATTAGTGTTATTTTTCTTTTTTATTTCCCTTTTCCTATGTGTTGTTTTTTTCCTTTATTTCTTCATCCCATTTTTAGTGTTATTTGCCACGAGTTCTATACTCTCATTCTCTTTTTACTATTCTCTCTTTTCTTCATTTAGTGTTACTCTCCTTCTTTTCTTCTCTTCCTCTTCTTTTTCTACAGCAGTGTATTTCCCTCTCTTTTATTTTGCATCAGTTTTATTGTCATTCTCTTCGGGTTTTATCATCCAATTTCTAAATTAATGTTATTCTCATTTTCTTTTCCATTTCATTTTTATTTTTTTAGATTGTCATTATTCTCTCCTTTACATTG
>SEYY01021841.1:32500-35000 GCA_009176605.1 Armadillidium nasatum
AAATTTTCCACTTTAAGAGAATTGCCCTATTCGAGGGGGGAGGGGAAACTTACTAGGAAGTTTCCTCCTAATATCCCACTCAGGGATCGAACCAGCATCTTCATACAAGTGAGTCAATCACTTTACCTTTGAACCACGTTTAAGCTAATTGGACAATAATTTCCAACTAATCTTTACTATATTTTACATTATATATATATATATATATATATATATATATATATATATATATATATATATATATATATATATATATATATATATATATATATATATATATATATATATATATATATATATATATATATATATATATATATATATATATATATATATATATATATATATATATATATATATATATATATATATATATATATATATATATATATATATATATATATATATATATATATATATATATATATATATATATATATATATATATATATATATATATATATATATATATATATATATATATATATATATATATATATATAATATATATATATATATATATATATATATATATATATATATATATATATATATATATTATATATATATATATATATATATATATATATATATATATATATATATATATATATATATATATATATATATATATATATATATATATATATATATATATATATATATACTTAAAATTTTATTCGAAAACCAAGACAAGGGAATAATTTAATTAAAAGAAGTGTAGAAGAAATATCGGTAAGAAATTAATATTTTTTTATATAGAATAGCAGAAAATTTTTATGAGGGTTTCAACTTAGACCCGCCTTTCATATATATATATATATATATATATATATATATATATATATATATATATATATATATATATATATATATATATATATATATATATATATATATATATATATATATATATATATATATATATATATATATATATATATATATATATATATATATATATATATATATATATATATATATATATATATATATATATATATATATATATATATATATATATATATATATATATATATATATATATATATATATATATATATATATGTCTTTTATTGCTAATTTCGTCGCAACAGTTGTGCCCATGTTGGCGTTGCTTGACTTTGGTTGGTTGCTCCTGCAACCCAGGAGCACCCAGCAGAATGCCCATAGTAGCCCCAGGATATATATATATATATATATATATATAATATATATATATATATATATATATATATATATATATATATATATATATATATATATAATATATATATATATTTTCCAGTCAGCAGGTGGCTCACAAAAAGCAAAAGATTCGTTAAATATTAAAGTAAAACATATGCGATAATAACAAATTATACTCTCGGGAAGTTCATTTTTAACTAACGATTGGTAACATATATAAGAAAAAGAAATTATTACTAAAACTACAACTACTTCTAACAATAATAATAATAATAATAATAATAATAATAATAATAATAATAATAATAATAATAATAATAATAATATATAATAATAATAATAATAATAATAAATAATAATAATAATAATAATTATAATAATAATAATAATAATAATAAAAATAATAACAACAACAAAAAAGAACTGCCTTTTTAAAAGTAAAGGAAAAAATCTCTTTTCTAAAAATAAAAAAATAAAAAGTAAATAAAATAAAAATATGAGGTATATTTTTTTTTCACAAAACAGAGAATGATTTTTATTATTTGAGTGTGACGAGTGGCAAAGAATTTGCATTTTATCTCCCCATGCCAAGACTTCGCACCAAAGATCTCTATCAGAGGCGTTTTTGACGGACTGGAGCGAATTATCAGACTCTCCGCCCGTTAATGGCACCCTAAATTGGGTCTTAAACGGACGTAAGCGAGATTTTGGAGTCTCTTAAGAGGGGTTTTCTGTTCGCTTAATGTCCCCGTTACCTCACAAACAGTTGGAATTGTTCTGTCAGTTCGGTAACAATTTTAATTTGATGAATATCCATCATGAAAAATGAAAGACAACATAGGCGTGAATATATATATATATATATATATATATATATATATATATATATATATATATATATATATATATATATATATATATATATATATATATATATATAATATATTATATATATATCAGGGGCGGCTCGTGAACTGGGTGCAAAATTTGTGCAACCACCATTATATACAACTAGCTAGTGTACAAGTGTTATTTACTACTTTTTATTCCTTAATTTTTTTTTAAATAGGATTATGAAATATTTAATAGATTAAATTTCATCTTATTTTAATAACACTCCAATAAAGCGTTATTTAATATAAAAAAAATTGTCATCCAATTTTGATTAGTTATTCAAAACCAATAAAATGTATGCAAAAATTTTGCAAACGCATGATTAATTTATATTTATATATATATATATATATATAATATATATATATATATATATATATATATTATATATATATATATATATATATATATATATATA
>SEYY01021841.1:52500-67500 GCA_009176605.1 Armadillidium nasatum
AAAAAAAATGAACCAAATGACTCCTTGAATTTGGTTTCATATTATTGGTCAAGTTGGATCGCAGTAAAAGATGAATCTGAAAGACTATTCTGTGGATTTATTCTTTAGCTTAGTGATTTGTGAATTACATGGTAATTAGAGGAGCAATTGTCCTCTAACTTTGATTTCTGTCTCTGTCACTTAAAATCATTTCAGAGGTCATCTTCATTGCTGTTAATAATATAGGGTTTGATTATATATCGTTTTAAGAGATGTCAAGTATTAGTTCACATGTCTCTGTCAAGGGATATTCAATGATTCAGAGAAAAATGTAATCCGGTATGAATTATACTTATTAGCCGTATCAATTATTATATAGAAGGATTTTCTTTCCTTTCAACTTGGAGTGATAATATAGAAATAAATATTTAATATTAAAATATAGAGAAAAGGATTTTTACTTATTTTCGTACATGCTTATGGAAAAGGATTCTTTGTATCTTATTATCCTTTTGTGGTTATTTGTTCACTTTTAAAATATATGTTGGAAAAGTATATACACATCAAAGTCTTATTATTATATTATATATTAATATATATATATATTAATATATATATATAGATAATAATATATAATAATTAAATTAATTATAATATATATATATATATTATATATATATATATATTATATATTAATATAGTTATATATATATTATATAATATATATTAATTAATTATATTATATCATATATATATTAATATATAATTATAATATATAATATACATATAATATATTATATATATATATATAATATATTATACATATATTATAAATAATATAAATATATAAATATAAGTATATAAAATTACTATATAAATATATTAATATATTAATATAATATATATATTATATTATTAATATATATATATATATATTAATATAATATATATATTAATATATATATATATATATATATAATTAATATATATAATAATTAATTATATATAATATATATAATATATATAGTATATAATATATTATATTATATCATTGTATATAAATTATATTTATAAATTATGTACATAAATTTATGTACGATTTAATTGTGATTGACATTGTAAATTTAATTGTACAAATTTATGTTTAAGTTGCTCTACTTTTTTTCATTTTTTTTTTCATTAAAGTTGATGGAATTTTGTAGATGGCTATTCTTTTTCCTTCTCTTTTCATTCTATTTCTATTATTCATTACAAGTTCTGGATGCGAATTTTAAGTTATTAGAATCAGGCTAGCTTCTGCTCCTCAACAAAACATATACATTGCACTTTTAGCATTACAACGTAAGAAAACGTTTCACTCGATTCAGTAGAAATATTTTAATTCATTGATACTGTCAGTATAATTGCTTTTGGCAAAACGTAAGAAAATATGGATGATATTTGTATTCTAAGGTGTTTTAAGGAGAATGTTTGTTTAATTTCATTTGTCATGCCGATATTCGAGTATAGCTTCTAAGTAATAGGAAATCATTCATAAAATTGGCTCGTTTGGATTATTTAGTGTTTTTCTGCGTTTTTCTTGTTAGAGTCAGATCTAAACTAATTGCGCGCGCATATTGGAGATAGTTTAGATAATCCATTTCTATTCTAGAACAAAGATCACATTGATTGAAAGTTCATTGCGGGGTTGTTTAAATTTTCCTTCCTTTTGAGTGTGGATTCCACTAAAGCTAAAGGTGTCAGATATTCTAATTTTTTAGAACACTTAAAAATGAACAAGAAAATGACAATTGAAAGTTTCATATTTTGTTTTGCCAGACTAAATCCAGCTATACATTTTTAGTGTAATATAACATTTATTAATAAGTATTTTAATCATCCCTTAAATGCCCAGAAATCGTGTATTCTTAATAATAATAATTTAATATTTAATATATTGTAAAGACAACTTACTCCTAGCTGTCATATAGTCCATTAGTCCATTAGTCGCATATTTTGTTCTACAGAAAACTCCGTTTTTTAGAACAAACACTGTCCCATTAGTTCCATTTACAGGAGGAAGTATCAGATGTGAACCAAAGATAATTTAAGTAAACCACACTAGTATCGCTACTTGTTAGTTCTATTTATATTCTGCTTATATAGAATCTTTATTAGAACATGCACTATAACTACAGACATTCAATATGTGAAAAGATAATAAACACTCTTACTCGCTTAACTAAGAGTTTTATATTCTGCTTTAATTAAGTAAAAATGAAAACTAATTTAAATTTGAGAACAACAGTACACATATACTCGGACTTTTATAGAAATACAACTATCACTACTTGAGACCTATGTGTAGGTATCATCATAAGTAAAACATACTAGACAGAAATTCTGCTTGGTTTTATTTTAGGGACAGAAAATTAGGAGATCTTAATGTCTACACGTGAACTTAAACTTGGATTTAAAATCCACTTAATCTGTTTTTTTAAACTCATAATGAAATGGTTCTATAATTAGAACTGTTTTCATTAAATCTACAGAAACATAACCTTCAGCTAATTTACTTACGTTGGGATAACAATGATTATTTTTCTTTTTGCCCGTAAATGTCTATCCAAATAATTAGCTCTATCAGAAACATATAGAAAACCTATATAAAGTGAGCAGTCATCTACCAATGGATTATGTTGGGAGATTTATTAAGCTATTTTTCCATATTATTGCCATAAATCATTTAATTTAGTAACGAACAATTTTTTTTTAGGAGCATCACATAACCTGATCTAGTAGGGACCATAAGAGTGGGAACTATTATTGAGATTCATGCTTATATTTGTCTATCTTATAGAATCTATTTTTTTTAGAACATATAACCTAAGGATAGATCTAGTGCGGTTTTTTCTAACCAAAAGTTTCATTTTGAATGCTTAATTCATTTATTTATATTAACGAAATGAATCTTTTTCAGAAATAGTAAATTTTTCATTGATAAATATTTTTTTATGTTTTAAGCCATAGAGGTAAAATTTAATCTTTGGGTTATCATTGGAATATATAATTTTTTTTTTAAGGCTTGAGAAGTTAAGATTACATTAATACTTGGGAGCATATTTTCTCATTTTTGTTATTGACGGTACGAGTTTAAAATAACTGTTTTAGTATGCATTTTCAAATTCCGTTCTATCATGATTCTGTACGATTTAATACGTGATAATTTTATTTTATTATAGTTTTTCAACAAAATTATAATTACCGATTTCAATTAAAATAATTAAATACGGATAATGTTATTAATTATTCAATAATAAAATTCAAATTATTATAATAATAATAATAATTAATAATAATATTATTAATTTAATAATTATTAATCTATAATTAAATTATTAATTTAATTATTTAATTATTAATTACTATCTTAATTTATTTATTATATTATATTTATTATTTATTATATTATTATTATTACTATATTTATATTATATTATTTATTATTAATTTATTATTATTATTATTATTTTTATATTATTATTTATATTTATTATTATATTTATTATATAATTTATTTATTATATTTATACCTATTATTAGGTGAATCTAATTTTACTAATTAATATTGGAACCTGTGAAAGAGATTTGATCAACGCATTTTTATTCTTCTAATATGCTTCAGGAGTGAAAATAAATTTAAATCTAAAGCTTTTAATTTCATTCTTTATATATAACTGATGTATTACAGAATATATATATATATATATATTAATATTAATAGTATCAATTAATATATATGTTATATATATTATATATATTAATTAATATTAATATATATATTAATTAATATTAATTATATTATTATATACTATATATATATATTAATATATATATATATATTATAATATATTAATTTGATGATGTATGCTAGATAATAAGTTTTAAAATAAAGGAATATTTTTTATATTTAAAAAATAATGTAATTGTATGCTGCGATATTAGGCAGTTTAATGAAACCAAAGGAATTGTTTTTTTTGAAATTTTATAAAATAAATTGGTCTGATATAAAACGGGTATTGTCATCCCTTGATAAACAACCGTTTCCTTAAAGGGAGTTTCTGCATGTCTTTCTTGGATATAGCAACCAGCCCTCTACCCCATTAATACATGTATATATAGTTCTCTGTATCCTTTATAACACTTATAAATTATATACATATCCCATGATATCAGTATTAATATATATATATTAATATATAGTTTTAATATGATATAATTAATTTAATATTAATATTATATATATAATATATAATATATAATATATTATATATATTATATATTAATTATTATATATTAATAATGTAAATTAAGAAATTGATTGACATATACATTAAAGATATATATTATAAATGTGAATAGAATGAATGCCATCATAGAAGAAACCATTTTTAGATTATTAAATTTGATTTATAACAAACAATATAGACAAAAAAAAAAACATTTTTTTTATTCTTCATGATAACACGTATTGCACGAATGGACACCATTCATAATATTATTTCATAACTATAAGCTCGTTAAACACGCGGGCATTTTGTCTAGAAATTTATAAATTGTACTAGCTAAAAAAACCAATAATTTTCATAATATAAGAAGACAATATGCATATTACTAGTAATATATATATAAAGTAGAGCTTCAACAAATTAGATATCATATTATAATAATTATTTTATTCTAATATGTAAATATTATAATGTATATATATTATAGTTATATATATTATAATTATAATATATATTTATATAATTATATATATAATTAATTGATATATATTAATTATATATAATATAATTATATATATATATTATAATATATAATTATAAATACTATATATATAGTATATATAATATATATAATATATATTATATATATTTTAAAACTATTAATCCAGCATATATATATAATCCCTATACATGGTTTTATGTAAGAACATTATCAGCAATATTGGGATTAAGCCCCTAACCAATCATTGGTTATATGTGTACGTTTAACATATAGTGATAAAGTGCTATGCTTCTTTCAACAATAGCTGTTTAGAACAAATATTGTTTGAAGAAACGATACTACTATCCCTTCTCATGTTGGGGTGTTAAATGGAAAATCCCCGATTAATTGATTACCATATCCAGTTGGCAGGCGTGGTGGTCTATCCCATGAAGAGGACTTTGTTATCATCGCTTCAGTTCGGGAAAACCTGCATAAATACGAAGAAGGAATATGGACTTCTTATACCTTATTGAACGGATTCCAGAAACCCAAACTTCATAGACGAACGAAATTACTTTTACATCATTGAAAATTATGGTGTTCCAAGACAACGTATCTAGATAAGAATAGTGTGGCTTTCTAATATAAGAAGTGTATAGTTGAAAGATAACATGTGATATATATAATATATAATATGTTTGATAGTTTTTTAATAAAAATAAACTAATAAAATAATTAAATATTTTTATTATATGTTTTAATTAATTGAACTTTATTATCGAAGTCTCTATACACGGCTATAGTATTTATATTACCACTTTTCAACCGCATAATCAGCAAGCATACGCATACAACAACACAATCATTCAAACTCCATGATATACACACAACCATTATGAATCAACAAGTAGTATAATTATATCTACAAATGTTCTAATTAGCCTTAAATTTAAAGACAGTGCGGTATGTATTATTCAAATATGTTTTTTCAAAAATAATGTGGGCCCTAGAATATTTAAAAAAAATCGGAGGAATTAAAAGATTTTTCTTAAAAAAATATGCCTTCAAAATGTGAAAATTGTAATGAAATTACTGTTAAAACTAACGAGCTTATTTCAAAAATATTGTTCCTTATCAGAAGTATGATAATTGCTAGAAATTAAAAATGCGCAAAATTCGACTACATTTATACAAAATGACAATATCTGGCGATCTACGAATATAACTCAAAAATCTCAGTCTCATTCGACTTCTCAAGCACAAATATCAAACGGGATATACAAAATATATCGACGCTACTTTTCAATCATTAACATTATTTTCTAGATTACACAATAAAGCCATAGTGTAACAATATGTCCATTAATTTTAATTACCTTATACCTATCACTTATTATTATTTAATATAATAGTTTGATTTCCTTCCTAGTTGCCCTTGTAATTCTAATACCTTTCCTCTTTAATCATAGATATTATTTTTCGTGAATTTTTCACTCTAAATATCTCCAGGTCTGTCCTTCTTTATTTCATTTCTCGGAGAGGTATTTATCTATTATCGAGCCTTTATCCTTCATCCTCCTAAATAATCCATTTTTATTCATAATACTGAACCACGTTTTGCCATATTAAAATAGATACTATTCTTCATATATATACCTAGCATATAAGAAAATACTATTATGAATATATAATATATATATATATATATATATATATTATTATATATATATATATAATATATTAATATATATTAATTATATATAATATATTAATATATATATTATATATATAATATATATAGTATATATATATTATATATATATATATATATATATATATATATATAGTATATATATTATATTTAATATTAAATAATATATATATATATATATATACCTAATATTAATATATATATATATATATATATATATTTAATATATAGTATATATATAATATAATATACTATATTATATAATATTATATTGTTAATATATATATAATAATTAATATATATATATATATTAATATATAATTATACTATATTAATATATATATATATATTATTAATATATATATATATATATATATATATATATATATAATATATTATATATATAATAAATAAATATAATATTAAATATATAATAATATATAATAATTATATATAATTAATTAAATAAATAAAGTAAAAAAAAAAAAAAAAAAAAAAAAAAAATAGATAAAATAATATTAATAAATTAAATGTAAATTTACAATGTGTATGTATAATATGTATGATTATTATATATATATATATTAATATATATTAATATAATATATAAAATTATATATTATATAATATTAATAATATATATATATTTAAAATAATATAATTATATATATAAATCATTAATATAATATCTATTATTAATTAAATATATATATTAATACTATTATTAATATATATATAATAATATATATATTATAAAATATAATAATATTACTATATTTATATATATATATTTATTAATATTATATACTATATATATATTTAATATATATTTATTTTATATATATTAATATATAAATATATATATTATTATATATATATTAGTATATATATATAATTAATTAATATTATATATATTATTAATATATATATGTATATATATATATTATAAATATATATTATATATATATATCATCTAATAGTATAATATATATATTAATATATATATATATTATATTTAATATATATATATTAATATATATTAATTAAAAGTATAATATTATATATAGTATATATAATATAATATAGTTAATTAAATAGATTACGCTAATACTACTGAATTTAATATCAGTCAAGATTATAAATCGGGTAATATACGACCTTATACTAATCGGTTAAATGAAATTGGCCACGGCGCCTGGAGATTAAATCGCAAGATCATCATATTGATTTCGGAATGCTTTGAGAATCGACGCTACCGAATCGGTAATTCTGGGGCTTAAACATATTTCCTCACTTACCATTGGAATTCAATAACGTCAACGATTCGTTAACTTTAAGATAGACCCTTTATTATCTTATACAAACGTAGAGGCACCGAAAAGTTAAAACCTTTATTAAGACTATCTATCAGATTAAGCTAGAGCACACTAGCGCGTAGAAAGATATATAACCATATGCAACCAATATAACAATGATTTTCAAAGATCTGTTCTTTGAACATCCACAAGTAGTCTTTAAGAGTGCCACTAATACGGCTAGACTATTATTAAAATTTTCAAATTGTTTGTCAATGTCTTTTTTGCCGTGTGTCTATTTTTTTTGGGCCTGTCTCTTTTTTTTTTAAAGAAATATCATATGCTATTTTTGGCCTTTTTTTTAATATTTTTTTTATGATTATCATAACTCAAAAAATACTTTCAATTTCATAAAATTATAAATGGAGCTACAATTAACTATTAATAAACCAAAATTACTAATGCATAATAAATTGAAATACATACATATCATTCATTAATAATTTCAGACCATAATAAAACTATAACAAATCATACTCAAAGTATCATGTACATGGCAGTAATTTTGGCACCATGTTTTCTATAGTTTAAAATAAATACTCACTGTTTAAATGGCTTTGTGCCTTTCAGTCATATTCTTCATGTCCAATGGTTTTTTTTCGCGGTCCTATATATCTCCTGTAGCTGCTTCTCAAGCTCATTCTTCAATTCTAGTAATTGTTGTTTTATCCAATAACGTTCAATGGTCAGCTTCACTATTTAAGTATGATGCTCAATATGGCACAGTATGTAAAGTAACATAGATTGTTCATAACCCATTTTCAGGACAAACTATTTAAGATGTTTATCCTATTTCATTGGCAGAATAGACATAGTGTTTCTCTTTACTAGTACTTTTCAAGAAAAAGGCCACTACGTCTCTTTCACTTCCTTTCTAGGTCTAACATGTATGATTAGTACTAAGGTGAAGGTCTTTTGCACCGCTTTAGCTCAACTAGAATTTGTTGACATAGCAAGAGTTTGGTGGGCTCGCAATATTTTAGAGTGTAAAATTTTGAGAGCTCCTGTCGTCACATTTTATTTGCTCAAACTAATTATTTTCAGAGCTAAACAAAAGGTCTTCTATCTGGGGGTTCTTTCGTTCAAATTTTCTTGATTTATGCTGAATCTGGTAGAGTTAACAAAGTATATTGTGGTCTTGATTCCAGCGCTTTTTTCTCTCTTTGATTAGGAGAGCTAGTTGGTCTACGAGTAAAAGCAAAGAATGTTTAAATATACTTTGATCCTCCTTCAGTGATCGCCTTTTTGGTTTTGGAGCACATAGCATTTTCTTACGGAGTTAAACTAGATTTTCAAACTCGCCTTCCTACTTGAGTTTAGGGGTTCCTTGAATTTCAAATGCTTCATATAGGCTTACTGTTTTGTATGTATTCCACCACAGTCTAAGTCCTGATAACATTATATTAAATGTTTTCATTAAAGAGGGCGGACTTAATTTGAACCATAGTAAAATATCTAATGGTAGACTTTCCATAAACATGATATGTTGTATATAGGGAATAATATCTCTGAAGTTCATTTTTAAGGTTACACTTTGCATTCATTAGAAGAGAGACGTTGTTGCCTACTGCTTCATTGAAATCTACTTCCTTAAATGATACCAGATCATTAGAACTTATGTAGCTATTGTTACTCTCAGACTTCGATGTCTCCTGCTTGACTATCAATAGAATTTATCACTCATATTACGATATTGAAACTCGCATTTTCTATCTTACAAATTAAGTATTCGAAGTTCTTACTTACTACCATATTGACTATTCTCCTCTCTAAATTTTATTAAGAAGTTTGGTCTCTATACTTTTTTTAATAAATCTGGATGCGAGATAAAAAGTCAATTTCCGTTCTCTTTGACAAAATTTCGAATATATACAGAATAATTTCTTTTCATTATTATCGTATGGAGAAAAAGTAAGGCCCAAGAACAAGAAATCTATTTTTTTTTTGCTATGCATTTTGAATTGCGATATGAATGCAAATCTTGAACTTTTTTCTTTTCATGCATATGCATGATTGATGCATATTGAATTCTTATTCCACTCAAATTCACCAGTATGCAGTTTTTTGATTATTAAGGTTAGCTTTTAAATTTCCAGAAAATCTAAATTACAACCAGTTAACTGATATGAGGTGCTTTAGGTAGCATTTTATATATATGAAAGTTAGATGGATCTTATGAGAGCTTACAATTTGAATGTGGTATTAAGTTAGGATGGGATTTTATCCTAGTTGATTACATGATTACTTATGTTGGTCGCAGTATGTCTGTTTCCTGAATGATCTTACAGATAGTAAATCTTGGATTCAATGCCTGATGTTACTTCAACTTTTTGCAATACGGGCATTTAGATTAACCACTTGGATCAGATCTTATTTTACATATGCAATAAAGTCGTTGGCAAATGTTGTTCGTAATACTGTCAGTCCAGCATATCAAAGATTTAATAAAGTATGGAATGTATTAGGAGTGCAACTTTTTAGCTGTTCTTAGACATACCATGATAAAATTTATTTTCGAAGATGGTATTTTTAGGGGCTGTTTTATATGTTGAATTCCAGCGAGAAGACAAATTTACATTCTTTTTTCGACATGAATCAGTTTATATTGTTGAAATATTTTACCAGCGAGAAGTTACACATTCGTTTCCCAGAAATTTCATAGTAGTTCATGTATTCTTGCTCTCCTGGACTTATTCACGGTTTTAATTTAAGTTGCTAAATCCTGGCCTTACAATCTGATTTTCGGATATTAATGATTGAGTCGATAAATAACAGTGTGCAGCTTAAATCGAAGAATTTTGACATTATTTATATTATCTGGGCCTATTGATATGCCAGTTTATATTGCTCACAGCCTTCTATCTTTGTCTCGTGGCATAAATATTATGTTGCAAGGATTAATTCATTTTTACTGCTCACGAAAGTTGCAATGTGCGTAAGTCTTCTGGCGAAAAATAAGCATTTGAGAATATCTGTTTTGAGACTACTGAAGAGAGTTACTGCAAATGTGCCGTAATATGAAAACCAATCGATTTTTCGCTGTAATCATGAGTAACCACACACCCTAACAGCACTGTCCCGCTAATTAATTATTCTCGGCGGAAAACTCGTTCAGTAATACTCAAACAGAGACAAATATATTGTTTTGAATCCGAGTCTTATGACTCGGAAACTCCGTAAGATTTATACAGAGAAAAAACATATTGTGTTGTTTGAAGATCTTAAATAAGCTTTGGGTTCTTATAATCTCTAAGTTCTTACAATGTGTCAGCGTGTGAGTAATGTGAAGCCAGGGGTAATGAGGTGTATACACTTATAAACATTATTCCTAATGCAGCTGTCATACGATGAAGCTCGCAGCGGAACAATTGTTACAGAGAACAAAACTCTCTCCTAATAGCAATCTGCAAAAGGCCAATCTTAGGCATGTCCACACCTCATTGCTTTAGTCAAACCTCAAATACTGCAATAAGGGCCAGGAATTGGCTATTTGTCTGTGATCACTCTTGTTCGCAACTCAGTAAAGGAGATGTCTGTAGGCAAATTTCATATTGTGTGAAAAATGACTCGGATAATTTTCTCACAGATGGTCCGTGAGTACGTCAGATAAGTGAAAATGAAATCTTGCTTTAATGTCTTTCAATTTTATTCGATTTACGGACGTAAAGTATTCTATTGAAAATTTTCTTCAGGTATTGCTCTATTTTTTGATTCTTTTGCTCGATAAAAATAAATTATTTATTCTTTCGATCAGGAGGATTCATTGTTATATATTTTTGTCTGATGAGAGAACTAATTGAATCGTTTTGATTTGCAAGTAAGAGAATCTTCTTGTTTAGGAAATTTAGCGCACAATGTCAGAAGGATTTTTGGGTTCAAATAAAGAAATGTCACTTTGGAATTGTCACAAATATGTCTCAAACGAGATGTTTAAGAATATGGTTGAATATCAACAGCTATCATGTTCTCCTATCAAATAATGTATCTCTTGGGACTTGTGATCGTTAATATTCCAAATTTTACTCTTTTCTAAAACTGATTGTATAGTTGGTTGAACTTTTTTTGGAGGCTCATAGTTGCTGCAACTTGCTTCTGAAGTACTTGGCTGTGACCAATCATATTGCCTTTTCAGCTTATCCGTTTCAGCTTTTGCTTCATCTGAATGAATTTTCTTAATGTGGTTCAACATATTTGTCGTTGTATAACTCTTTTCAGATTTGCCACCTCTTGATATGGTGGCTTTACATAATTTAAAAATACATTTACTGTTTATCCTTAGGATGAACATCAAAATACTTCCAACAATAACTGGTTGACATACTGCTTTCGTTATAAAGTGTAATTAATATTTAATTATTTATATCTCTATAATCGAGATTCTAGAATCTAGAGTTATTTTAAAATTTAAAATTTTTATTTTTTATATATATCTGAAAAGTAAGCAATAAAAATGATTTACATTAATAATGAAAACATGCATAGTTATTAGTAATAAATAATAATGTTGATAACTGCTTTTTCTCAGTATTAATTTAAATTATTAGGTGTAATTGATGAAAGGCCGATTAATCGGTAATCGGTCGATTTCCAAGGCCGATTAATCGATAATCGGCTAATCGGCTTGGCTTATCGGTGCACCCCTAATATATATATATATATATATATATATATATATATATATATATATATATATATATATATATATATATATATATATATATATATATATATATATATATATATATATATATATATATATATATAGTGTAGGGTTAATTAGAGATATTAAAATTACCTTTTATTAAAGTTATTAACATGTTTTTGAACACGCCATTAAAGTTAATTCCCTTTTTTTTTTTTTTTTTTTTTTTATAAATAATTACTATGTATTTTTCTCATTTTTTAATAAAGTTTTCCATAAAAATCGAAATGATTGACGTTTTCTATTTCATGTTTATAAAGAGTTTTTACATAAGGAATGTAATTAAAAGGTTTAGACTTAGACAATTTCCTCTGAATTTTTTTTTTTTTTTTTTTTTAATTGATATATATATATATATATATATATATATATATATATATATATATATATATATATATATATATATATATATATATATATATATATATATATATAATATATATATATATATATATATATATATACATAACCTAACCTGTTCTAACTTAACCAAACTTGTCCTAACTTGACCTAACTTAACTGAATATTGAAAATGCTAATCTAGCCTTTTTTTTAAAGCATATTGTTAGTATTTATAATTTGAATTTACTTTTAGTATAAATATACCATAAAAATCATAATAAATTCATTTTTAAGTCAGATTTCAGTGAGGACACGAAAACAGAAAAGAACCATATATATATATATATATATATATATATATATATATATATATATATATATATATATATATATATATATATATATATATATATATATATATATATATATATATATATATATATATATATATATATATATATATATATATATATATATATATATATATATATATATATATATATATATATATATATATATATATATATATATATATATATATATATATATATATATATATATATATATATATATATATATATATATATATATATATATATATATATATATATATATATATATATATATATATATATATATATATATATATATATATATATATATATATATATATATATGAGTGTATGTGTGTGTGTGTGAATACACTTGTGAGAAATGAAAGTCAGGAAGGGCCACAATTAAAGTAACATTAAAATATTTTTCCTTAAGGGGGGGGGATTATATTTTTCACATAGATATAATATTTTTCTTTTCAGGTCATTTCCAAAAGGTTTCAGTTTTCTTTCGGGGGTGGGTGGGGTGGGGTTGGGTGAGAGTTTTGATGGGGTTGAGAAATTTTTTGACTTTGATGGAAGGATGACATACTTTATCTTATATTTCGTAACTTTTTTCTTAAATTTTCATACTTATTCTTAGATTTAAAAAAAATTTTTTTTATATATATTTATAAACTTTTTCTCATATTTTTTTAACTTTTTAATATTTTGTTACTTTTCCATAAATTTTGTTACTTTTTTCAACTTTATTTTAATTAGAGTTTTATGAAGATTCAAAATTAGTGTTTCATTTATCGAATTTAATTTCCAAAATAATTACGTCTAAATTAGGTAAAAACCTAAATTCTATCCTTCATTTTTTTGAAGCTCCTCCCATTTTTGTTCGGATCTTCAGAAATTTCTAAAACAAAAATAACGTTTTTACGTTTGAGGAAGAAAATTTTTTTAGGTAACTTTATTTTTTTAAAATTTAAATTTAATTAATTCCAATGGATTTATATTTTCTATTTTCTTTTATATATACAAAAAAGTATTTTTTTCAAAAAAAAATTAATTCCTTTGCTATTATTCCTGAAGGTCCATGCAAAATTTCTTGCGACAAATATCTTAAAATGAAAATGAAATCGAAAACAGATTAATTATTAATTAATTAATATATAATAATTATTAATTGCTTATTATTAAGAAATTAATATATATATATATATATATATATATATATATATATATATATATATATATATATATATATATATATATATATATATATATATATATATATATATATATATATATATATATATATATATATATATATATATATATATATATATATATATATATATATATATATATATATATATATATATTATAGCTAATAACCAAATTGTTTTAATATTTATTTTACTCAAAATTTGATTATAATTATTAAAGTTATTCATGGATTCTTTTTATTTAACAAATAACTTTATGGTTAAATTCACTTTAATTCAATTGCCAAACATATTAAAAAGGTATTAAGATATTAAAGTTACTCTTGTATTATGATGAAAATTTTTGTTGCAGCTTTTCAGGATACAGTGAAATACATTTTATACTTTCAATGTTGAGTTTTAAATATATAATTTTTGCTGCTAATCTTTTTAAGAAAGTACTTCTATGGTGCAGGTTAATTTGTAGTGATTTCGTTGTTATATATGGAAAACGTTTTGCTAGCAATGGTCTATTCAAAGACCCTAATATGACGATTTGTAAATCGTATTTCATTTTTACATTAGGAGTTTTCTGTGGAGAAACGGAAAACAGAATAATAGAGCATTTCCC